>CADDXX010000355.1:329357-351630 GCA_902810485.1 Alauda arvensis
TTTTTTTTTTTTTTTAAATTTTTTCCCCGTGGACAAATTAACATAGTAGCTGTTGCTGTTTCATCACTAACAGATGGTAATCAAAAAATGTTTAAAGAAATCTAACAAACATTCCAGCATGATTTACTGAATGAAACTGAGAACACTACCTTCCTGCTGCTGATGTACATCATCCTTTCAATAATTACCAACAGATTTCTCTTCAACTTCAGTAATGCTAATTGTGTGAGTAGGGTTATAGTAAAATATCGTATTTGTATTAAAAATGAGAGGCAGAAAACAGAACGCTTTGTCTTACTTTAACAGGGGGTGGGGTTTATTTGCAGAAAAGGACTTGTTTTTGTAATAGTTCACTATTTTTCATTTTTAAAGAACTGTCTTTAAAAACATATATATTTATTTATTAATCTTTCTTTCTGTTATAGTTTGTGGTCAGCATATTTTTTCCTACTGGAAAAACCTACCAGATACTTACTGAAGCGTATTTTTTGTATGTTACTAAGAAGATATGCTTGGCTCTCCTSGACATCAAGTGGGACCTCTAATTCATGCTTCTGTCCTTTGAATAATGCAATGGCAGCTTGTAATCTTCTTACATGTGAGGATTTTCAGCAATGGTTCAATGCCACATGAAATACTTTCTTTGGCTTTTGAAACTGGCCTTCACATGTGTGCATGTTACCTGAAAAGCTTTTTTATTCCAAGGGGGTTTTTTAGTTTAATACCCACATGATTCTTCTTATACATAAGCCCATGGTTCTGTGTAATTCAAAGTGCAAAGCCTTCTTCAGAACAAAGAGATATACATAAACTACTTACTAGCCACCACATATTTTTTTATGCTGTGAAAGGTGCATTTGTGACCTTGGTTCCACCATCAAGTCTGGACAAAGTTGTTTGGACTATTAAATCTCTAGGTTTGAGCAGTGGCAGAATTACAGTCACTGGAATTTTTAAAATAGCTCTTTTAAGCTTGTTTAAAGTGATAATATATCCATCCCCATGATTTGAAATCTAGCAGAATCTTGCCATAGTTAAATCTGCAGAAAAGCACCTGGAAAAGTATTTTACAGCAGTGTTTTGTGACCCTGGTCTAAAATTGGGCTCTGCGTTTAGACATTTTTGTGACTATCACATCTCATCAAGCATAACACTCAGTGATGTACAGGAATGGAAATTCCTACTGCAGTACTTCAGGCTTTCAATTGCTATCTGTGAAAGTAATGTGTTGGTGCACAACRTGCTCATCAGGTGCTCAGAGCCAGCCACGTGAAAACCTGTTGCAAAATGAGTTTAATGTCTAGCTGAATTTAGAACTGACATAAATACCTGGATTAAGTGTGCAACAGCTTTCAAATGTATTCTTAATTACTGTTGCATATTGTAGTGTATTCAAAGAGGGTGATCTCTAAAGGCATCTGGCTATTAATGAGTTTTATTGTGGGTCACTGAGCAGAGAGAAAAAACAAATATAGACAAGCACAAACTCCAGGTTGGGAAGTGACTATTAAATAATTAGCAGWGCAGTAAAAGTAGCAAAGATACTCACCCATCCTTCAGCCACATGGAAGAAGCCTACTGGATGCATGGGCTGCCTGAAAGGAGCAAATGGCAAAAGAATTTAAATTTGCCCACGAGAGATAGTTCAAGATAAGCCTAATGTGAGATGGAGGGATGATATGTCAAAAGAGATATGACCCTGGTTTACAGTGAGCTTCTTRCAATCAAGGAAAACCACAAATGATGCCATGTTGATTCCCACAGCTGTTAGGAACACTGATCTCCCCTTCTGTAAAACAGTGCAAGAGAACCACGTGCTTGCAAATAGAGGATTAGTGTGTTGATAAAGGACTTCAAATGTCCTTTYCTTCTTCTTTTCTTCTTCTCCCCACTTTAAATACTGAGCCTGACACAATATGGTATGAWATACTGKTTTTTTCACTTGTGATCAATTGTCCCAGMTAGGTCTCACAATTTCTCATGGATCCTATTTCTTCCCCGGCAATGGCAGTATGGAGAACAGAAAATTACTTGGCTTTGTATAAGCCCTGCTCARCAATAAGAAAAACAYCKCCATATTATTAACCCTTTGTTCAAAACACAGCCCAGTACCAGCCACTGTGAAGATAATTAACTCTGCTCCAGCCAAAACCAGCACATTTGTACCTGGCTAAAAACAGAAACAAATGAAATCTGAAAAGTATCATGAATCAGACCACTTGTGCAAAAAGTTTTTTGGCAAACCTCATAGAACACACATTAATAATGTTTATAATTAGTTTTCTCTTCACAATATTTCTTAACATTTTTACATGGAGAATTTTCAGATTTGGTTGTATGGTCTGCAGCTGAATTTTCTCCCTCACTCTCAGGACCCAGAACTTACATGTTCTCAAAAGCTGTATCAATAATTTTGAACAAAAAAGCCCACACAGCTGTTATTTACTGGCTTCAAGGTCACTGGTATGGCTCAGTTTGCATTCCAAAGCCCACAGAATAAGGTAGCTTTCTCTTTTCTGTGAATAGGTACTATAACATACTTGATCAAACCTTATTTGGGCACTGAATGGGAAAGTGCTCATATATTTAGCCAAAATAGCGTGTAAGGAATTGGCYCTGCTATTAAACAGTGTGGATTACCTTGTGTGTATTGGGTTTGTGTGGCAAAGTCTTGCTTGGGGCAGGGGGGTAGGGACATAGGTAGTTTTTTTTGAGAAGCTGCTAGAAGCTTCTCCTGCATCCAACAAAGGCAATGTCAGTTGGCTCCAAGTTGGACATGCCTCTGGCCAGGACTGAGCCCTTAAATGACAGCATAATGCACCTGTGGGAACATATTTAAGAAGGAAAATAAAGTTATTGCATGAAAACAATRATCAGGGAAGACAGGAGTGAGAATAGGTGAGAGTAACAGCTCTGCAGGCAAGAAGGTCTCTGAAGAAGGAGGAGAAATCAATGCTCCMGGCATCAGAGCTGTGGTTCCCCTGCAGCCTGTAGAGAAGACCATGGTGAGGGAGCTCTGCCCCTGCAGTTTAGGGAGGTCCACGATGAGCAGTTGTCCCCCTTGCAGAGCTGGTGTATGCCTGAAGGAGGCTGTGATCCCATGGGAAGCCCATGCTGACCTGTGGCTCTGTGGAGAGAAGTTCCCACACTGGGGCAGCTTTGCTGGCAGGACTTGTGACCCTGTGGTGGACCAATGCTGGAGTTGTCTGGCCCTAAAGAACTGCACTCCACRGAAGGGACCCACACTGGAGGAGTTTGTCAATAATTATAGCCTGTGGAAGGACCTGCACTGGAGGAGGGCAGCAGTGTGAGAGGTCTTTTCCCTGAGAAGCAAGCAGAGGCAGAAACAACATGATGAACTGACCCCATTTCCCGTCCCCCTGCAGCATTGAGGGGAGGAGGAGGAGAATCAGGAATAAAGGTCAGGCCATGAAGGAGAGGGATTGGGGAAGCATGTTTTTAAGATTTGGGTTTGCTTCTCTTTATTCTAGTACTTATTGGCAAAAAATTCAGACAATTTCCTGGAACTGAGTCTGTTTTGTCCCTGATTATAATGTCTGAGTGATCTCTACATGCCCTTAKCTCAAAGTTTTAGCTTTTTGCTATAAATTCTCTCCTCTGTTCAAGTCAGAAAGGGGAATAACAGAGGCTTTGGTGAGCACTTGGCATCTAGCCATGGTCATCCCACCACAATATGATCTTACTTTAGTGTGAACCTTGCCCTGAGCTGTTTACCAGTATAAACAGAGCAGGAGAGCCATGGCTCCCTTGGAGAACCAGTAGTCAGTACAAGGGTTTTACAGCATGTCCTATTTGTCCTCTGGGTGAGAAGGTGACTSGAAATTCTTTCTATGTCACTTTTTTTCTGGAAATAAAAATAATTTATTTCTGTAGGGTAGCTCTATTTGGGGCTTTTGTGGCTTGCCTGCAAAACACCTAGAAAAYTCGTAAGATTGAGAGGATGCATTTTGCTTTCAGGATGCTAAGATACCTATTGTAACCCTGATTTTAGAAATTGATAGAAAATAGCAGACGACAACACTACTTATGTATTATTTCTCTTAAAATTAAAAAGTGAATGTGAAGTCACTAAATTTTTAACTGCTATCAACTTCACTTGTKGCCCAAAGTATAAACTGAGTATTAGACAGTTTAACAATATTATAAAAATCTGTACTTTAGAAAAGAATAACATGGATACATTATAGGAATCTGAAAAGAAAACCTTTGGGAGATGAGCTAATGGTAGCAATTATACAATATGTAGCAGGATAAAAGTTCAGCAGCATAAATATTGATGGCAATTAGCTAAGAATTAAATGCACATTTAAAAAGGTAAGTGCTCTATGAGAACTGAATGCTTCAGCAGAAATCTTGTTTGGAAAATGCAGTGAAATTATTTCACAACGTTGTGCTGTATCATAAACACACCACAACTAGAGGTTTTTGATTAAGTGGAAGAGATGAGATTTGTTTCTCTTAAACTTAAAAGCCTCATACAAGCATACAAAACGAGAAGCAGCCTAGAATTAGGCTGCAGCAAAGGAGACTTGGTTTTATTCCCACAACAAAAATGCAGTAAGTCACCCCAAAACTTACTGCATCCAGCGAATAACAACTGTGTATTGTCTCAATAATATATATGTATATATGTAAATGATATAGATATAGATATAGATGATATATAGATTAGATATAGACATATAGACATTTATAGACATATAGACATATAGATATATAGACATATAGATATATAGACATATAGATAGGTAGATAGATAGATAGATAGATAGATAGATAGATAGATAGATAGATAGATAGACCTCCTGTCTAGATATCTTCATGTTAGTTTATGTAAGAATTAATATGAGATATATATCAGCTAATTAAGTTGCTTTGCATGGATATCTGCACACCAATGCCACAGTTTCACAGTTAGGCTCTTCTGCTGAACCAGCCATTTCGCCCTCTCCTCTCCCTGGCTGCACTACTCTATCCCTGATGCACTGCTTCTTCCATTTTGGCACAATTTGATGTCATTTCAGTCTCTTTCTCTGGGTTGATTCTCTGATTCAGATCAGAATTGTGCAAGCACAGATGAAGGGCAATGCCAAGGTGAGGATGGGCAGACATGAGTGGGGGGTTGGTATTTAGTTCCAGCAGTGATGCCAGCATATTCTGGTTTGGACAGTTTGGAGAACCATGCCATCACTAAGGAGAATTAAGGTGAGACAAAAACTGATYTGTCAAATTCAGGAGACAACAGCTGGTCTAACAGAGCAACAGATGGTTTTCTAAGAAAGAGTAGTAATACTTATTGTGTTAACCCACTCCTGAAATAGGCATTCCGGGCAGAAAGAYGGTAGGTTGATTTATGGGTTATGGCTGTTCTCAGTCAATTGCCAATTGTTCCTCTGCCTCTTCTGGAAAAGGAAAAAATGGTTTCAGTAACTCTATAAGGGGAAATGTCTTTGTAAACCTGGGGGGGKTTTTACCCTTTAGAACCATGGGAGGTAGACAGATAATAATTCACTGCTGGAAAGAAGCAGTGACAAGGCTCATGGTGCTGAGAACCCTTGGGAATTCATATAGCCAAGAAATAGAGAAGAAATTTTAGAGTAACAGAATTGTCCATGTACTGCTCAAGTTGGTCCTTTCTTCATAGCACCAGCAAGTAGAAAAAGCACAGCTAATATAATGAAAAACAAAATCAATTCCTATTTGGTGGCCCCCATGAAGAGGGTTATCTAGAGCCTAGCCTGAAGACATGAGAGATATGAAAACAGGCTCCTAAATTCTGAGCTGTCACTAAAAATGAGACCAAAAACTTGATGGATCAGGGACATAGGGATTYGTGGCTGAAAATACAGCAAAATCAGATAAGGTAATAACTATTATTTACTACAATACATGCAGTGTACAATAACTATAAATGAATAAGTTAATAGTGATAAATATTAGATTATAAATAATGGCCTGCAAAATCTCTGAATTATGTCATTCATGCTTTGGAAGAAAACTTTATTCTAGCCAGTATTTCTAGAACCCTTTAGTGTTTTTTTAGGTCCCTGCCTTGAAACACCTTAAATGGTCCTATTAAAATAAGTGGTATAGTTTCATATGCAAAAAAATAATTACGTATGTGTCTGAAGGACTGACGTTTTAGTAGCCATATTATTTGATTTGTGGGTGCTCTCAGGCAGCTAGAATTCTTAGTGCACAATATTATGGATGAACCCACTGAAGATAAAAATAACACCTACAGCTTTCAAGRGGTCTGTTAGAAATATAAATCTACAGATTTATGTAAATGGAAATACAAAAGTATCATTCTTCAGACATTCTGAATGCCACTAGAGCAAGAAATTACTTACTTGAAGTCTAAAATGTGCTGTTTCTGGATTCAGAAAAACCTTTTTGTCCTAGTAGATCAATATAACATAAAGGTCCATAATCCCAGCACAGTCCTGAAAGCTTACCAAAATTATTTGGAATGAATAACAGTGATATTCAAATATTGTTTTAAGTATTTTTCTGCTAGTAAGTGTAGAAAAATTGTTGTATTTTGCGATGAAGGGAAAATGCAAAATCAAATAATATTTAAGATTTATCAGAAGACATCAACCAGCTCCCCAACGTAGTTAACAATAAAAGGGATAATTTATTTACTTAAATTGGACCTAGATACTCATTGAGATTGAGGAAATGTTTTTGATTTAAAAAATTTGGGGGTTTGAGAATGGTACTCAGTAAACATGGATACTGTATTATCTCCTTTCATGAAAGTCTAAGGGAAAATAAAAATTTCAGTTAAATTTATAATAAATTTCACTGAATAAAGTTCTGTTCTAGTAAATGMCCAAATATTTCTTTTTCCAACAGCAGATCTGATGAGGATAAGGCCTAAAAGTGCAATAGATTCCTCATTGTTATTGCTTGATATCATGTGGGTCTTGTAAATAGGAACAGGATGTAGAAAATTTATTTCAGTTTTTTCACTGTCTTTAACCCTCTTTCTTACTAGTCTCAACAGTGTAACCAACAAGACAGTGGAGTGAGGCAAGATTSTTGAGCCTGTCTGTTTCAGCCAGTAGAACCAGTAGAATATATATATATTGTAGACAACAAATTATTATCAGACTCAGCAGTTTAAACAGTTGTGTGTTAAAAATGAAGCAGAAAGGAAAATAAAAATAGCATGATTAACCAAGGAATTAAAGTAATCATTCAAGCCAGGAAGACACTGAAACCCAGTCTTGGTGAAGTAGAGGTGAAAATAAAATTTTGTCAGATAAAACATAAATTAAGTGTCTTCAGAGACAATCTGAAGTGCAAATGTTGAAAGCTTACAGAGAGAGCAGGAAAATAGTCTYACTGATGCAAAAGGAAAGACCTAATCAGAAAGAAACAACTTTATATTTAACTTTTTTTTTTTGTCTGATTCAAATTAATGTCAYGGAAGCAAGCTTAGGTGTAAAAATTTTAAATTGATCCCAGGTTTCTGGTTTCCTCCCATTTCATGTKGCTACTTCCTACAGCTTTAGATGATGAGTGGCTTTGTCACACTGCCATAAAAATTCAAATTTAGGTTACTAAGAGAAGCACATAGCTTCTCAGGTGCCAGATGTTGTTAAGGAGCTCAGAACCTTAGTTCTTAATATCTCAGAGAAGGGCTGAAAATATTTCCAGTTCCTCCACAGCACACTAAGCCATTGGCTGAACAATGTCAGACTGCCAGCTCGTGAGCTGCAGATGGGCCAAAGACTTCGACTTCAGCAAACAGACAACCTGGAATCAGCTCTGTTTAGATTAACGAGAGCACAGGACAACTGGCACTTGGTGCTGAGGACTGGCAACTACATTACATATGTTCAGGAGGGCTTTCAGACCATACTCTGCTCTGCTCTGCTCTGCTCTGTCTTGGGAACAGTATGCCTATTATGGCTTAGAGGGTATTAGACACTGGATACCCAGGCCGTATTCTCTCCTTTAGCTTCACCTGAAAGAAACATATCTTTTATAGGTTGTTACCACTTTTTGAAGCAACCCAAAAAGATCCCCAAAAATTTAGGTCACTGAGAGGTTTATGTAAAAATTTTACCCTTGATCTCACATAAAATGCTTGTGCAGAGACTCACTCACTGATGATTAACTYGAAGAGAAGCATCTGGTCAGATTCAGATTGCTTTTGTGGGCAGCAAAGAAAATGGATTTTTGGCATGTTGAAAACATGGAAGGAAAGATCTGAGCTTGTGGAGTTCTCCCTGCATTTTTTCTAGATCAACTTTTAATTAAGAAATCAMTTTTAAACTAGATTGCCAGGGAGCAAGAAGACCAGTTTTTCTTCMTGAATACTACAGAAAAGGCAGATGAGTTCTTTTCATCCCTCTTTACCAGACTTGGCAGATATACACCTGCCCTAAAGCTATTCTTGGCTAGTAATGAAGATGAGGCACTGTCAAAAARCTAGATGAAAAAAAGATTAAGAAGTTAAAGCCAAAACAAAGTGAGAATTAAAATCACTGTAACTGGTCAGAACTAAGCAGTAGAATTGGAATGAATGAAAATACCAAATTGCTACCAAAGAAAAATAAGAAGCGCAACCAAACAAACAAAAACCTTCTCAGTCTTTATTGGGCATTTATCTTTACAAGAAATGATGCTGTTACCTGTCAACCATGATGTGCACTCCATTACATGGTAAATTAATTTGAAAAGTATGCGCAAGTTCTTAGTAGATGAACATGGTAATGCTGAACTCTCGTTGATTCTTTGCAAGGTGATAAGCTTCAGTGACCAAAGTCCTTTAAAACMTTAAAATACATCAGATACAATTTTAGGGTAGAATTTGAACATACCACATTGGTTTTGTGCTTTTTAAAATACAAAACTTTTTAGTGTTTTCTCAGGCTATGAAGCTTACAGTTTGTAGAATGCAGTTCTTCTTTGGATTACAAACACAGCTGTTCCATTTGTCATGGACTGATTCAGACTGCACTGGAGCACAGCAAAGCAGAAGACCTGCAATAYATTGATGATATCATCGTATGGGGCAGCGGCACAGAGTGAGTTTTTAGATGAAAGAAAAAAGGAAAAAAMTAGTCAGAATCCTCAACATCAATTTTGCTATAAAAACAACAGTGAAGGGACCTGCAGAAGAAGTCCCATTTTTAGGAATAAAATGGTAATATGGATGTCATCAGATCTCAGTGGATGCAATCAGTAAAATAACAGCTGCCTCTCTACCAGCTGGAAAAATAAAACACAAGCTTTCTTAGKCATTATGAGGTTACAGAAAATGGACTTTTAAAACTACTGACTGACTGTCTGTAAGCCCTCTCTGTCAAGTGACCTGGAAGAAGAACAATTTAAAATGAGGTATTAAATAGTGACAGCTTAAAAAAATTAACCAGGAAATATTTCATGCAATAACTATTCAGCMAGTCCAGGCAGGACAAAATATTAAAAATGTGCTCTACATGGCAGTCAGGGAGAATGGTCTTACCTGGAATCTCTGGCTGAAATCATCAGGGAAGACTTCAGGTTAGACTTTAGAGTATTGAAGTTGGGSGTACAAAAGATCCAAGGCCAACTATAGTCCAACTGAAAAAGAAAAATTGGCCATGTATGAAGGGGTTTGAGCAGTGGTTTGAGCTGCTTCAAAATTTACTTGTTCTGAAACACAGATTCTCCTGACACTGGAGTGGTTGCTGTTCAAAGAGATGGTTTCTTGTACACGTCTTTTGCAACTTGTGCTACGTGGACTGTGTCACACTGCTCACACAATAAGCTACAATCAGAAAACCTAGTCACCTGGGAATTTTGGAAGTAATTATGTACTGGCCAAAAGGCAAAGTCTTTGGAGTATCACTAGAGGAGATGATGCTTTTTGAAGAGGCCCCCACTATATAATGAACTGCATATTGCTGCTCAGGAAGAGAAACTTTTTTTAAAAGTGTGTCACAAGAGTGGGGGCACTGAAAAGCATGACCAGCAGATGGATCAGWCTGCTAGTATTGAAGTAACACAGATGGGTCTGGGCTGGCAGCATAAGGATTAATTGGAGAGCCCCATGACACCTCAGGCTGTCAAGGAAGAGAGATTGGCTCATGATCAAGGTGTGGATTCAACTATGGACAATATTGCACAGGTTATCCCCAAATATGCAACATGCATTGCAGTCAAGAAGGCCAAGCAGTTAAAGCCTCTCTGGAATGGAGGAGGATGGCTGAAATATAAATGGGGAGGCCTGGCCGATTGGATATATCAAACCTATGACACACACTCCCACAAGCCTGCCTAGGTGAGCACCTTATGCTTACAATGGTGGAAGCAAACACCAGATGGCTAGAAACATATCCCACGCCCCATGCCACTGCCTGGAATACAATCCTGGCCTTTGAAATGGAACTCTTAGGGAAACATGAGTCATACAACAGGATTCATTTCTGAAACAACCTCAYAGACACCTGGGCCAAAGAGCACRGCACTGAATGGGTATATCACAGAGCTTATCATGCACCAGCCTCYGGGAAAAGCAAGTGTTACAAGACTGTGGTGACAGCAATGTGTGCTTGTGCTGGGATGTTCAAACATTAGGATATACATATAGCAAAAACTGCCTGGTTAGTAGCCCCACCCAACCAGAACTGGCTTCATTAAACAGTTAAAGACACCAGTCCACCTCTCCTGCCTCAGAAAAACTACTATGACATGTGGAATTCAAAGTCATTTTATAAATAAATTAAAAAACAAAAAGGGATATTTTCAAGAAATGGCCCATAGATTTAAGGAATGATATCTGTGTGTGTATAAAGAAGACAGTATGTCTTGAAAAATGTGACACCTGGGAATGATAAAAATAGTATAGAATAAGGAGTGGGTGTTGCCCACTCTTTGACACCCATGGGCACAAAAAAGTTTTGGCTGGGAGGGAATTAGTTTTCTTCCTGTTGGCTGGTRTAGTGCTGTGTTTTGGATTTAGTATACGAATGTCAATAACACATTAATGTTCCAGTTGTTAAGCAGTGTTTGCACTAAGTCAAAGACTTTTTAGCTATTAACACCATCCAATCAGCAAGCAGCCTCAAAGACGCAAGTTGGGAAGAGACAAAGGCAGGACAGATGACCCCAACTGGCCAAAGGGTTATTCTATACCATGTGCTGTCAAGCTCGGTGTATAAACTATGGGAAAAGCTGGTCATGGACCACTGTTTGAGAATGGTCTGGGCATTGGTGGACAAATTTTAATGATCTAGTCATTATTATAATTTTGAATTATTATTATTTTTCCTTCTGTTTCTGTCTTATTAAAGCATCTTTATCTCAACCTAAAAATTTCTTCCTAATCACACTGAGTGAGAGGATGGAACAAGCAACTGGGTAGTGTTTAGCTACCTGCTGGGTTAAGTTACATCACTGAGCATAAACTGTTAAAATACATTATAAGAAAGAGTAGAATGTGTGCATAGCATATCTTAGTGATATTTCTTAATTTCTAGTTTTGAGCATCCTTAGTTTTGTTCTTGTGCAATTTTTATAAGCACATCATTRCTGCTAAAGTAGCTGTCATGAAATACAATTGAGACATAAAGCATTAGTGTTCAGGAAAGAAAAAGAAATAGGAATTGCAAGCAATAGGAATCACAATTTTTTTGTCAAGGATTAAAAAACATAGTTGTGATGTCATTCTTCATTTTTTACAACACAAGCCCTAAGAGTGATTGCCTGGGGTTGGGAAGAGATGTCTCTTTCATTACAGGGATCTCATATCCAGTTCTGAATTCTCCAGCATCACAGCAACACCGTGTCCAACCATTTGTCTGAGTCAGCTTCTGTGTTCCCTGCTTCTGTGTCATTTATCCAAGACAGAAACTCTGCTTTATTACCTCGCAATAAGAAAACCCTTAACTCTAATAGCTGTCCCTTAAAGGAAACCAGCCATGAAAGAGCATGCCAGCTCTTGATTAGTAACATATGCAGTTTCCCTTCCAGGCCTCAAAGCAGAGGATTTGGCAAGTGTGTATARTTGTTATGATAAGAGGAAGACATACTGCATGTTAGGAAATTACACAGGAATGAAACATGAAAACTCAAGTAGAACTGGAACATTGTCACAAAATGCACTGAAAGAAATAATCTGTACAATTATGAAAGTTGTATTTAGGAGATAACAATGTAAAATAAGAAATCCAGATGTTACAATGTAAAAGACAAGCAAGCAAACAAATTGAGATCTAAGTTTATTGAATCAACTGTACAGAGAGATCAATAAAGATTTGCCAGAGCCAACCTCCAGAGAARCAAGGTCAATTATTATAAGAAACTAGCTCTTTTACTCAAATAACTGTAATATTTTCCACTGTATTTTTAGCATAATAAAGATTTTATCTTGCAACATGAAAAAATATTAGAAAAAAAAGCAATTTTAATCTCTAAAATATCACTGATAACTTAAAATTGCRTTTGACTCTATAGTTATTCAAACTAGAATTCTCACTATATTCAAATGTTATGTTGAAATTGTTCAGAAACAGTAGTTTCTGTAATGCTCTCTCTGACATGGAAATGTTTTAGAATTTTAACAGCYATATAGTCTTCTACAAGATACATTAGCCCAGTTCCAGTCACTGTAGGCAGATATTTCTGTCTGCTCCCTGTTCTGCTGTTCTGCATGGGCACAAAAAGGCRGTGAATCACCCTTTACAGTACTTAACTCAAAGTGTGTCTTTTCCTACACATTTTAGATATCCAAACCTGTTTTGGATTTCTCTCTGATGCCTGTCATCTAAAAGACATAGTACTAAGTTTTAGTTGCAAATTTCTAACTTTAGGTAAACTGAGTTTCCCAGATTGAGTATGGTTTGGAGCGTCTCTTTCTTTTCCCTGGTACTRGATCATTTCTATCTACCCAAGATCCAAAATTGGTAAATCTTACGAATACAGATAGTCCCTTATGACAATCCATTCAAGAGCTGAGTACAGCTCAGCTGTTTTTGTGTGCATTTTCTTAAAAGGCAGCTGGTAATCCAAATCACACTCTAGTTATGTGACAGATTTACTTCATGTAAAATCTTGTTGAATTTCACAGTTCAAACCCCAAGAAACTTAACCCATTTGTCTAGCTCCAAAGGAGGAAAGAGTCTCCTTTGTATGTAACACAGTTATGTAACACAGGGGTTTTTTATTGTCTGGTAAGATTTTGGCTTTCCCCCAAAGAAGGACTCAAGGGTCATGTATTGCACATTTTTTTATTCTTGTGCTAGTGGATATTGGGTTCCTAACATAAGTTTTCAAGTAGAACATACCTCTCTACAGGAGACATCAGCAAATACATACAAAGGAACAGTTCTGTGCAGCAACATGAAAACCACATTTTAATATGAGTGGAATTTTGCCTTCTTAAGATGACACTATTCTCTGCAGAAAACTTTAATAAAATTAAGCAGTTTTCTTTTATGAGAACRTTTAAGAGGTTAATTTTTCATACTGATTAGCACCTACAGTCTAGAAATCAGGACACTTCCTTTTGGAAATATAAAATCACTAGCAAATCATAAAAAATTATCTTCCTTCCCAGCATGACGTGAGTTGCAAAAAATGAAACTGTTGCTGTCATAGTTACAGTTATAGGATGGTAGCTGTGTAAAATATTAAAAAAGAGTTTGATCATACTTTTGATTTTCAATTTATCTTAGGCCTCTTAACCTTCTCTAACAAATTGTGCTTGAGGATTAAAGCCATTAGTCTAATAACTATAATTAGTCATAATTATCCTAATAGGGGATATTAGTTAATGAAATTTAATTTCAGCGTTTTTAATAGATTTAATTAATACAATATTTATGTCAGCTGAAGAAACAGAGGCATTTTGCAATTCACCTAATTTTTTATGACTTACCAAGAAGTACTAATTTAATGGCAGTTGCCAAAATACAATCAAAGATGAACWCTCAATGTACCAGGAATTTACCTTGTACCAATAACAGTAATATCAAGATATTTGCACCTCTTCCACTTAATTTTTCTGAAAAGAGTTTTTAAACATCCCTGGCTGGTACTTTTCTAATAGTTTGTCTTTCTTCCGAACTTCTTGGTTTCACAACTGCCCTACCAAGGAGTTCAAATGTCATTCAGTCACTAATGTACTTTCCTTACCTATGGTCCCTTTTCCCCACTCTGGGAGATGGTCAAAAAAGCCAAACAAGTGAAAAATTTTCCAATAACAGCAATAGATCCCAATGTGGTAAGGATCCCTGCATCCCTATTGCCTGTCAGCAGCTCTGGACTTAGGAAATTCATGTTTACATTTAAGAAATACACACTTAAAAAATCACRTGTTGAATTGTGCTGTCATAGCTCTGGGCCGCAAACACTGCTTTACATTTACAGAACAGAGGCAGCACTAACCTTTAGGAACGTGAGAAAAGC
Organism: Alauda arvensis; assembly: GCA_902810485.1. Lineage (NCBI taxonomy): Eukaryota > Metazoa > Chordata > Aves > Passeriformes > Alaudidae > Alauda > Alauda arvensis. The sequence goes on from CADDXX010000355.1 coordinate 343,788, forward strand.
CCATTCTCTGATATAATCATCAGTAAAATTCTATTCTCTATCTGTGCTAACTGTGATAGTGCCCAACCATAGTAGCACCAAGCCTGTCACCATAGYATTTTGGAAGTGTACCTTGCCTGTGTATCTGCCCTCAGGTGCATATCACCAGCAGCTAAAAGGCCTGAGTCCTATATTTAAGCATATTCAGTCAAAAGAAGACAGAGTTTAATAAACATGATAGATTCTCCAGGAAAWTGAAATATTTCTGAGAAAAAGAAAAGGAATTTTTCATTGTTTTGAGTAACAGATTGAAGACTCTTGTGAGGTTTGCTTTTTCGCTAAGAAAAATTGATAGGAGTCTTTCATCCTTTCAGCCTCACTGCCAAAGAGACACAGATGCTCAGTGTGCCTGTCCCTGCTGAAAGCAGCAAATGGTCCAGGAACTTGGACCATTCATGTAAAAATTGAAACTGATAGCAGTCTTCTAGGTGAGCAACCAGGGACCCATCATTTTCAGCCTTTCCACCACAAAAAAAAAAAAATTTCCTTAGGGGTAAAAAAAAAAWATTTCCTACCAGAAACTGATTTTCACGCAAAATTATCAACTACCTCCAAGATTATAATGAACTTGTGCATGAACTTCATGCACAAGTTCACAAATTCACTACGTGAATTTAATCTCTAAGTTAAATGTTAGCACAGAATTTCTAAAACCATGTAAGTAAGTTAGAAAACAAATTCTGTTTTCAATAATAACTTAAACATTTATCRTTTAAATGCCTTGGAAATTTTAAATATAGGGTTTTCAAATATTTCTCACTAGAGATAAAACGTAAAAATGGAAGTTAAGGACAAAAAGACAACCACTCTACTGAGAGTTGAGGCTTTTAAACTTTCTACAAAGACTGTTGTATAAAAAGTGCCACTTTAAGAGTTTGAAATTTCTGTGGGAATGGASCGATTTGGACTGATGATTTTGATAACTTTTGCTTTGCTTGTGATCTTTTTACATCCTGAGAAAATTGTTCGAGGGAATCTAGCGAGCTCTTAGCTCCCATTTCTCCCCAGCTACACATCGCCTCCCATTCCCTTATGCCAGTCTTCCAGGTCCAATGGTTGCATCATTTATTCAAGGAGGGAGCCTATGTACTGGGACCTGATCATTTATTGCCTTTTTTGTTTGTTYGTTTGGTTGATTAGTTTTAAGCAACGTCAGCTCATTAAGGACATGAGAATARCACCATGACAGGATGAGAAGTGGGATCTGCAGTGRCTGCCCCATTTTATGTGCTGGAAATAAGATGGGTAAATGAAAGAAGTGCAAATCTACTGAAAACCAGAATAAAATTCACAACTAGTTTCTTTTTCTAGGCTGTTTCTCTGCACATTGCCTGTTCTAAAAATTGTAAGATTTGGACTGTCCAAAGAAGAAGGTTTATCTTGCTTTAAATCATGCTTATAACATTTTCTCTTCCATGTCTAAGATTTTGTTACCTTGTACGCCTGAAAGTCACTGTGGGAGAAAAAAAATCAGGAGTAATGTCTATAAGGCACTTTTGCCCTATTTTTTYGAAGCAATGCATGCCTAAAATCAAAGGTGTAGTGCAATATAAGCAGTCAAAAAGCAGCCCATGCTACCAACATTAACATACTGAAGAGCTCTAATTTGAATTGTTTTATGTCTTTCAAAATGTTCTCTTGAAGGAGGTTAAGCATGATAGTATTATATATCTCATTCTTATGAAAAATTAAAAATTCCAACGGGTTTTCAGCTGAAAGGGTTCCCTGTTATACAATTTGACTTTTTTAAAAAATTACTGAACAAGTAAACATRGAATTACATAGAATTCACTAAGGTCTCATAGTGCTTTCTTCACCAATCACAAATCTAGAAAGAACATGCACAGAGGAACTACGCTAGTTACYGTCCAGAGATTCAGGAAAAAAAGAAGTTTGTCTTGAATTATTATTTCTTGGGGGYTTCTTACTTCTATCAAGCCTACTGTTGAAATTTACACTATAGGGAAAGCAATCCTCAAGTTAACCTATGTGCAAAGCATTCTAACTCTAATTTTGAGGATTTCAGAGGGAATTCAGAAGCATTTAGCTTTGGGCTATCCTTCCATTGGGAAGAGAACCTTGCCCAAAGAGAAGCTTTACAGTAATTATCATAATCCTGGAATTTTACAAACAACRCACATGATAATTAAGAAAATATCACCCTAATCATTATTAATTCCTTTGGTATTTATGGTAATAATGGTAATTGTGATGAACTCATTTTGCATTAATGTGAGTGCTTCTGGAACTCCACATTAATTTGTAACACTATATTGAAGTRTTATTCAAGAAGGATATTACACAATTTATTTTTACATGTTTGCAAACTCTTTAAAATCAAAGACCTCCTGAAAAAAGCACAGTCTTTTTCSCACTGAAGAAATTGCTTTTGTTTGGTTAAACCCATAGTTTCTTCTGAGATTTAACAGTGATGAAAACTGACAAGGTTGAAGGGAATAAGATGAAACTCATGTCATGGGCAATACATACAGAGAGAGAAAAAAATTCTTGTMTTTTTCAAAGGCAGTTACTTAAATAATTTTTGCTTTCATTTTACACCTAGTGATAACTGCCAGATTTATGCCACTGGAAATTAAAAATTATAAGTTAAAATTACAAGGAATTTCGGCTTCTGCTARTGTTGACTGTATCTGATTGAAAGACTGATTTATAATGAGACTTGGCTGATTCAGTCTGCAGATCTGTTCCAGTGTACCATCATCACTGCAGTATCTTTAATAATGATTGGAGTGTTACAGATGTCTTAGTCCACTATGTTCACAGTATGTCAATTTTTCTTAAATTAATTATTTAAAGTGTAATCCTTCAAACTCTTGAAGTTAGCTACCTATGGGGTTTATTTGCTACTTGAACTGCCTGTTGTGCTTAGGACTGAGAATCTTCCACACAGGTGAAAGGCCAAATCTAAAGGAGATGTGYGATTTGTTCAGCATTTCTCAAAGCTTCTTTCAAAATCTTAGCAGGTGTTGAGATTTACTTTTCACACCCCATAAGCACAGGACCATACTGGCACAGGACCAGCCCTGGCAGCCAGGCTGACATAAGTGGCCTCGGATTCCTCCTTCTTCCTTAAGAACTGCATGGTGAATTCATATTATTTAAAGCTCCTCCTTCATTTTTGCAGTGTTATTGTCTGTGCAGCTGACAAGAAGTCACRGGGAGTGGAAATCATTGTCAAGGGGAGAAAAAGTGCTTATAACAACTTTATTTCCCAGGGAAAATGGAATGACTGACCTTAGGTTTCTGTATTAGTAAAATTCACYGAGGACTTAAACAAAATGTCACTTAAGTGGTGCCTAGGCTGCGGTTCACACGTGTTTGTGCTCTGCCGAGGAAAAACTGGTAAGAATTCGTTCAGATACAAGAACAATGTCACTATTTTCACCACCTTTTCATTTTCACATTTTGTAAATACTTTGCGAACATTTTATGCTAAAGTACACATGAAAATCAATGAGCAAAATCAAATGAGCTTTGTTAAGCTCAAAYCCTCTGTTATTCTAGACAGGACACAGCTGGAAATCCTCTGAGCTTTGCTGGCTATTCCTCTGGAATAAAGAATGTGTAACCCCTTCACTCTCACACATTGCTATGTGCCTCTGATTCCTGGATAGTAGCTTCTCTCCTCAGAGCAATGGGTGGGCAGGCAGATCCCAATGCAGCCTAGATACTGTCAGCATCACGYCGCTGCGAAAGGTACCTTTATGCTCCCTTTTCCCCCAAATCTTTCTTCAAACRCTGCTTACTTCACTGGCAGCTGAGGATACCAGTCACATTAATGGAATTGTGTAAGGAAAAGCAGACATGAGATGTACGGAGGAAAAAAAATGAGATGGAAGATTTTCTGTGAAAAGACAGATTCCTTCACATCTTTCATGTGTTCAGTGGTACTAGGATGTTTCCCTGTAAATGAAACCTTTGCTTTGACCCATAAGTATATACTTCAAAAAAAGACAAAAGGAAAAACAACAAAAAAATCTTTAACCTGTTAGGCAGCTGTCCAGAAACAGACATACAAAAATAMCCTCACAAAAGTKAAAGTGAGAAAAAGATGGTAGGCATTTCTCAAAGGACAACTTTTCTGTATTGTCCATTTTCCCACACATTTATCTACCCAGCTCTACAGCAAAATTTGCAGGAGGAAAGAAACTTTTTCACAAGGTGTTGGATAACAGTGGTTTGCAATCTCTGATGTTGCTGATCATAACCTCTGTCAAAATGGCAAAAGGCTACATTTTCCTGAAACTGAGCACTCATCCCTTAGTTAATTTTTTTTTGAAACTGGGAAGAAATCAAGATTTCTGATCTCTSTATCTTCAACATCAGAGGATATTTTCCAAAATGCAAAGTGAATTTCCCTGAATAAATGCATTCAACAAAATTGAGTTGAGGATGTACTTTTTAATAGCTTTATAAATTGTATATMTGATATGAAGTTACATATATGGRTGTATAAAATTATTTTCTTTCATAYAAATACATGCAAACCRTGGTAAAAATATGGGAAAGGASAGAACAAAATGRACTGGAAAAGCAGAAAACTGTATATAAATGAAAAAGAAGCTCAAAACTTCGATTAATAAAGGTAGCAGGTTTTTTAGAAATTTCTAAATTTGTAATTTTTTCTACAAATATATGATCTTATTCTAATGCTCAGAAAAATATCTGTGGATTAAATTCCAATYCAAAGAAACATTGAATATACAGTGAGAAGTTAGCACCTAAAAATTGAAGACAAAAAATACTAATTGCAAAAATTCTGATATATTCTCTGTCTTAAAACATAGCTTCATAACTTCATTCGGAAGTGAAAATTATTATTGCTGCTTGTTGCAAAAAATCGTTTCTTTCCCACAACACTTGTGAGATTTTTTGATTCCCATATTCCTTTCAAACTTCCTGATTACTGTTTTGGTTGGTGTTATCTCTGTRATAACTCTTTTTCCATCAGTTTTTTATTCTTAGTGTTGTTTGATAAGCTTTACATTTCAGCATCTTTTGCATTTGTATTGCCATTTTTTGTTTGTAAACAAAATGGGTTTTACAGTACCTTGCATTTTAATTTAAAATACCATGAAAGCCTATCAAACTTTGAAAGTATGTTGAAATTAGCATTTGTATTTACCACTTCACTGTGCTGGTAATAATCAGTGGAACGAAATGTTAAACCACAGAAATTCATCTTTTATGGCTGGATAATCCCATCAAGAGGGAACAAGAATAGGCCGTTCTCTTCTTTAATAGGCTTTAAGATGCATCTGTCTTACAATAGACATCAAAACACATCAGTCATATTAAAAAGTATTTATATTGTGATGATTTAGTTAYTTGAAATAAGACTTATAAAGACCAAAAACTTACTTACTGTTTTTGTTCAGTAAATTTACAGCCTTTTACTCAAAGGACTGCATAGGTATGCTATTTAAATATAAGAAGTGCACAGAGAAATTTGTACTCATTGGTTTCATTGAATCATAATTACATTACAACTATAAGATTAGAAGAAAAGTAAGAAAAATAATCCCATTWAAAAAAAAGTAATGGAATAATGCAAATAGGTTAAAATTATATAAATTTTCCTAAATCAAAGCACAGGTGGAGTGTTTAGGGCCATATAACKCTAATGAACAGATTTTCTAAAAGTGGCACATTATCTGTCATTAAGACTGGTTTTTGTCTCCTCTTGAAGAATCCCAGAATTGCAATCTTTCAGATGTTTATATTAAGTTAGCATTATGCTCCAGCATCTTTAAAACAATTGTACCTCTGCATATTGATTACTGTTCTAGATCCCATCTGTGAAATCAGTGTTTGGTATAGTGCCATCAGTGAAGTCCGAGGTCAGAAGTGCATCTTGTCTGGTATATTTCAATTAAAAAAAATTACAGAATGAAATTTAAAAAGTCAAATGACAGTGACAGAGGGTAGAAGCAAGACTTTTACAAAAAGAGAAAATACACATGGGAGTGAAACTTGCATGAAGGGATATTGACTAGCCCCAATCAACTTCTTACTGAAATCTGTCACCACACTGGACTGAGTTACAGATGGGATAAAATTCTTCAAGATGATCTGTCCAATGTACCTTGTGATTCAAGACTAAAATGAGTCATTTTTCATAACCAGTTTTAAACTCTGTAGCTCGCTTATAATCCTAGCAGTGYATATGGGAGTAATGAATCATATGGGAACATGGCAAAAGATTTGGCATTAAAGTTCATGGCTGCCCMGCCCTAGGCTTTGAGGTGGCAATTTTCATCTAGGGAGAGGGAAAAGGTATTGCTTCCTCAGAAAGGCCATAGCCCACATATTAATCACCCACATGAGTAGCTGGATACCCAATGACAACTTTAGCAACTCTGCCAGTTGTTGAAGAACTGGCAGTGAATATCCTTGCTGAACCAGGACAAGCAGGGACCACCTGAGCATTTGTCCATGTCCTGAGTGCAACAGAAAACAGGTTGATGGCAGCACAGGGTTTTGCAGCAGTAAATCTGCTCTGTTTGTCTCCCCTTCCATTTTCCTCATATACACTGTTCCCAAACATTTTATTGCACACACCAGCAGAGCTTGTTTAGTGATCCTCCGAATTCAGTTTGTCTGATAAATTCTTTTGCAAACCTATTACAAGAGATGACTAGGTTAGATATGAGCCCTTTCATGCAAAGGTCTCCTTGATTACACRCATCTTAAATATTTGTTATAAAATATTAGCAAATATTTTTTCATCTGATGMCAGACTACCTGTGACATTTCATTGCTCATGTTCAAGAGAAATACTGCTTTAGTTGAAATCAAATGAAAATGTACATGATACCTGTTTTGTTTACTTGAAACATATCTTTTTGTTTACTTGAAAAACAAAAAGACCCAACATTTTTTCTCCAAAACAGACTGATCCACATCCAGCTTGAGTAGGATATTTTCAGATTTTTTAATTTTTTGTCTGTGAAATGCAAGGAAACACAGTATGCAAAATCCATCAGTAGCTTCACTACCTTTCAGGTGCAAAAGACTGAAAAGTTTTAAAATGGAATAATTCACCACTTTGTAAGGACCAGTCAACAACACAGAGTAGACTATGGCTGTGGGAAACTATTTTAGGGTAAGTGTCAAAGCCAAAGTATGATATTAAGCAAAATGTCTTTTAGAAGAGGATCTACAKAAATTTGTTAAATATAATTGGCCAGCCAAGAACTCAGTGTGGGGGCCATTTCTAATTCTGAATTCAGGGMTCTAAAATATATATTCTCTTATATATTTTGATAATGTTAAAATGTAGTGTACATTTAAGAGGGATATTTCTTTTGAAAACATGAATAACCGCATATGCTGTATAAGAAGCCAAGAGGCTATACCTGACATATGAGCTCATTTAATGTCACTGAGATGTATGAACAATCAGCTAAAGGACTTTTAAAAATTGCAAGTAATTTGATAACTTGTATGAGTTCCTAAGAAAGATTAATTTCTTTAAAGGGAAGTATCCATTTTCTTCTTCCCAGAAAATTAGATTCTTTTCAAAAAAGTAATTTAGAAGAGCATAATTTTTCTCAAACTAAAATAATTATATTACAAAACAATTTTTCCTTATGGTCTTTGTAAATTTAGTAATACTTAGGTATTAGCATGTTTTTTAAGAGAAAAGTTTTGCCTACATAAAAAAATCTATTTAAGATCACAGCTWCCACCTTAGTACCGAAGCAAATCAAAGACAAATACTTACATGAGAAGCCATGGCTTCTACCAGTATCAGCTAGCTTCCTAACTAATACAATACTTT
>CADDXX010000355.1:351652-463932 GCA_902810485.1 Alauda arvensis
TTTTTTTATTGTTTGTTTGTTTKTTGAAAGTTACTATTTCTTTATTCTAGGATCTCTTTGCTGTGGCTTACTGCACTTGKCTGTTACTGTCAAGGGACCTGGCGATCCTATAGGAGAAAACTGCACCTTTTGAGCTTTTCCATGCATCAATATTCTATCGGCTCAGAAATTAAACATGACACTGAATTTCTGTTTCTGAAACTCCTTTGCCCTCTTTGACCAACGTAAATGTGACTAGTAAATAAAGTCAGGGGAARTTTATTTCTTAGAGATATCACTGACATGGTTTGAGTCATAATATAAAATTTTAATATGTCTAATAAAAAATAAGTGGAAAACATTTGTTGTATTCAATTTAGCATTTTGGAGTGTGTTGCAACTGCTGATAGTGGTTTAAATTGACTTCCAGCTAATGACATTAGAAAACTACTTAATTCTGATTACAAAATGAGAGACTTTACAGTCTAATGAATTTTTAATAAAGCTTCTGTGTATCATTGTATGGGCCTGCTCCTTAGCGCATGAGATGGAGATAACATTCCTCATATTCCATTTGTTTCCCTATTTCAGGGAAATGATAATAAATCATCTGAATATTTGCAGTTCCACCTTACCCTCCTAAGCATAATCTCTCTTGAACACACAGGATGAAATTCTTTCCTTAGTTAGACCTCTACATTTGAAAAATTGATGCTTGAAAGCTTGATTTATTCTTCAGAAAAAAACATGTTCACTTCTTAAATCACACATAGAAAATGCCACAAAGTGCCAACCATGATAACCAACCATGATAACCAACCAACCATGATAACTTTATCTGCCTGATAGAAAGACATGTAGTTTGTTTTAGCTGACTCAATTATTTGCAATATCAAAAAAGGGATAAAATATTGAAAAGAGGGATTATCTGTTGAGTATCTTTTATCTGTACATCTGTCATACACCTAATTCTCTGGTTAAGTTCTGAATGGCACTACGTAGGGTATCTATTTCTAGATATTGAAAGTAGCAGGGATGAGATTTTTTGGTAAAGCAATGCAGATCATAAATCTTCCTATCTTCTCCTTGGGGAAAACAGGCACAATATGATGTTCGGGATATTTGGGACTTTTTAGAAGAGTAGCAGAAAGGATAGTTGGTATTTCATTGAATCGGTTCTCCCATGCCTGTTTCAGAAGTAAATATTGGGACTGCAATTGTCAAGAGTGCTGGCAGTCACAAGTGTTGAAGTACAAAATTGTAACCTCATTGCTATTGATCTGTGGGAGATGATTATTTATTATCTGTTGTTGTTTGTGTTGCAACCACAAGAAAACCATAAGATCTGCTTATTATTTACTTAAAGATGATAAAGTCATATGAAGGGGTGGTTTTGCCCTTGTTTGATGAGTACTGGACCCTTGCATTCATGTTCCAAAATAATTTTAGGYATTAATGTAATAAATGAATTGCAAATAAAAGAAGTTTAAGGTGACATCATCATAGCTGGTGTATTTCCATGGAAGTCTGTGGGTTTTAATGTCTAGTGAGTGAAGAAATTTAGTTCCCAGGTTTGTCTTTTGAATTTATTCTGTAGMCATTCCTTTAGACATCCTGGACTGAGAGGTCAAATATAAAGTATTTCTTGTGAAAGATTATTCTTCCAGCTGTGACTAGCTGTCTCCATTGTTCATTGGTTATATGTTTTTATTGTGGTACATTGTGTTTGATAGAGTTCATCCATTTAATTTCTGGAAAAGCTTTTAATTGACTGGGTATGCTAGGTTGTATTTTAGAATGTGCATGTGTAGAATCATGGATTTTCATCCTCCAGCCTCTTCAAGGTATTTGGGGATCCTCAATAAGATTTGTTTCTGCTGATGGATTTAMCAATAATGGAACTGGGGAATTAAAAGTTGTAGTTGATGAAATTATTTTCCATGTAGGTTTCAGTGCACCATAGCAATAAGGTAGTCTTGAATTTAAGAGGAGAAATTTATGCCACAGAATTACACAATCAACTGCAACACTCTAATTTGGTTTGAGGTATAGTTGCTGTAAAGACTGGTATTAGATTTTGACAGTGAACACTAACAGAAAAAAAAATTCAAGATTTAAGACAGATTCTTTATTGTTAAAAGCATCAAGAAAAGAAGAAAACAGAACTTTTTTATCTGAGATGTGGTGATCCAAAGACAAGAGTTTTGATCTTTGGTGTTTAAGACTATGAGCTTTCTTGATTTCAGTCAAATGTTGTATCTCTAGAATTTTAGTTTTCTTACTTGCATTCAGAAACTGCACGTGAATTGCAATAAGTCATATCTATTTTATAACTAAGGTTCAGATTGCTTCACCCTTGTTCCTTTTAGTGTAGTTCCAGAAAAAAAAGGTTATGTGCTGCTTATGAGGACTGTGTGCACTAAATGCAGTATTTTAATGGATGCTGCTACAGTGCTAAAAATATTTTTAAACAAAATTTATACTTTCAGATTAAAGCTAATGGCTAGTTTTGCACTCAGCATATGGTTTTCACAAAGTGCTGACAAAACTCTCCTCCCGCTAAAGGAAATGGGAGTGTTTCTGCAGACTTCAGCAGAAGCCCACTAAGACAAAGAAGAGGACTAAAGCAGTAACTAAGGTGTTATCTTTCTTAACTGATGAGATACAGTGATATGACAAAGAAAATCCATTCTGCAGAATTACTGTACAAATTAGGCTCGTGCTTAGGGCTTATAAAAATAATGCTCTCAGCAGGTGATWTAGCACAGGTGAAGTCAAGGTGGGGATATAAGCAGGGCTGAATCCTCTCTGCATGAAAGCCATGAACACAGTCCAAGGTTTTTGTTCACCTGACAGCTGYTCCATGTTGTAGAACAGTGATGTCATTTTTTTTCTCTTGTAGCTCAAAGTAAAAATTAGAATACCAGCAAAAAACAAGTGCTATTACTGCTGCCAGTATGGTTGTAAGTCTTGTAAGAAAAGAGGTAAGCTGGTAAAACCACATGAAGGCATCAAAATCTGTACCAACATTCCACAATAAATACTGAGAAATAGTTGTATAGAAATAGAGGCTTACAAGAAATGCACTGTTTTAGCCTAAAAAGTCTATTTGCTAATCTGTACCCTATRAAAAACAGAAAATAATTTAGGAACTCTACACAGAGAGCTCTTATCATTCTATCTAGCTCTTTTAGAAATCTGGGGAGCCCCTCAGGCAGTACTAAACAGAATGARACCCRTGCTCATCTGTAACAACTGCCTGGACAACCAGCTATTGGWGAAGTCAGTCTGTGGTCCATGCTCRCTGTGGTCAGTTGTCMTTTTTCCTAAATGAAATTAGTGTTGTTCCTTTTCCTTTTTCCCAGCCTTCCTTTCCCCTTCGTTCTTCCTGACTCAAACCCACCTTCTGTTGGCAGCTACTGCTCCTTTCTCACTTGACTTTAAGAGTCGCCTWTTTACTATAAGAGAGCAGAAAAAACCCCTATGTATTTCTCAGGATCTGGGTTGCTTTTATAATATGATACACTATTAATAATACATGGAGGTCTTATTTAAAATATCAACTCATCTGCTGGAAAAAGAAAACAGCAGCTTCAAACTGTTCCCCAGCTGAAACTAGGAATTTAACTACAGCAATAAACTGCATGAAAATAATTCTCACAAGTCAAAGGGGTTATTCACAAGGCARAGGCTAATCAGGCCTCAGTACCCAAATGGAGACACTAATTGCCTGATTTTCAGTGTCACTGGACACCTGCACCTCCTACTGAARTGTCCATTGTGGGCAGAGGAACAGGATAATAAGAATGTATAGGTCAGTTCTGTTAGGATGTAGAATGCAAGGGAAAATGTACAACACCAGATAACAGCAGCAGAAATAGTTTATCCCCAGTGTACTCTGACTTTGCCATTTTAATTTCTGTTTGCAAAAGTGGTTAAAATTTATCATGTGTAATGTCCAATACTCATTGTTGGTACAGTGGGCTCAGCAAAACAATGTTGAAATTAAAGCTGAAACCAACATAATGTGAGCTATAAGTCATATATAAGAAAATGGCAAATAACCCAGCTCAGATTTTGAGAATGCCCTGTTATAAGCTGCATAAAAATTTCCATGGAAACACAGACAGTTGGCCTTTTAAAAAATAATCCATATGTTGAAATATCAGCATGYAATTTTTTTAAAATGGACAAATGAATGAAGATTATGTTCAGTTTGTGTACAATAAAATAGAATTGTCCTGGATTCCACAAACAAATTGTTTGCTGCAAATAATTCATTGGTGTTTCCTTCTGTACTACAGAAGTCTAATAATTTTCCAGTCATTTCAATGAAGCAATAGTTCCAAAATTTTTTATTTTCATGTCCTTTTACAGCGATAACTATTGAAATGCTGGTTTATTATAATTAAAAACTGACTTGTACAATATTTTTATTAGTTATGCAGCTAAGTCTGACTTAGTTTGTTGGATACCTTTAGCTATAAATATGTTTCAAGGCAAATGAAAAGAAATATTCAGTCCAATTGCAGTAAACAGTTKAAATGTTTAAAAAATTGTTAAACCACAATAATGAATGGCACTATATTAATCTACCTGAATGATGCCAAATGTAAGGTGATGGAGAATATATAAGGAAAAAAAATCCAGTCTCCAGATATTAAGAACCTCAGCTACTTTTTGAATACCCCACATGCCTCCTGGTTTGTGACAATGTATTTGTGCTCTCTCTGGAGGTGCTAGATTTTGCTGTATCTACATAAACAATTTTGTTTAGCTAATGCTAATTTTAAGGAAGGAAGAAACACTTCAAACCAGTATTTATTCTTTTCAAGCAGTTTTTGAAATTCTGGGAAAGGAAGAGAAGGGAAAGGAAGGGAAGGGAATAGGAAAGTGGGAAGAGGGAAGGGGGAAGGTTGAAGAAAAAATGGAAAAGAGATAGTAAAAGAAATTTTATGTTCCAATACCATCTAAATATTGGAACACCAAAAATATTGGTCATAGTCCTGTAAAGTAATTCTACAATTTATTCAATTAGCAGAATTTTTTTTTTTTTTTGCATTCCTCAGTTTAAAAAGCATAGAGAATTAAGAGACCCTTACATTCTGTTAAATCTACATCCCTGGTAACACAGAAAGCAAGGAAAGAAATTAAAGATACTAGCAAGGGACATCTATGCCCAATTCATGCATTCTATGTGTGAATTTATAACATTTTTCCAAAAGATTGGAAAATCACATATATCACACTTTCAAAAAAAAAAACAACTGCCTCTTTTCCCACATTCTGATGTGAATGCATCAGAACTGAATATAGTCTGGCTTTGTTCCTTCTGTGTTGCAGAATTTACTGGAAATTCTTGACATTATTCTTGCAGCTTCTCTTATCCAGGAACATAAGATGGCTGCAAAGAATCTAGTCCTACACACAAGGTTACAGAATTCCTCTCAGTCTGGTTATTTACGTTTGGAATTAGATGATTTTGTGAGCAGAGACTATGAATCTGGTTAGAAAGAATTTGAATAAAACAGATGTCTGTTGAAAGAAAAATGTATGAAACAACCTTCTGTGTAGATGACCTGAAGGCAACATGCYTCTGAATAAAGTACTTGTGAGTAAGAACATACATTGCTTGCTATTTTCCATACGCAGAGGATACAATTTTGAAAGAACTGAGGTTTTTAATARTGCAAACTCTACTATTGTTGTTTCTAATTTTTTTTTTTTATTCAAACTTACCACTTTAAGCTAAAACTTCTTCGGAACAGTGCCTAATAGCATTTGTTTTCAACAAAATCATTAGGATATATTAGAAAGTCAAGAAAACGGTCTCCCAGTATTAGTATCATAAATAATGCACAAAAAGAGCTAAAGATAATGAAGTTATAATTTGTGGGTTTGGTGGGTTTTATTCTTTAAATTTCTGAAAATGTAGTCAGCTATAAAGCAAAAAAAATTATTGTGGGAATAAACAATATTATCTATTTTGCCCTAGTTACAGCCCTGAAGTGGACATATGCAGCATATTCTTAAGCAAGTAAACTGAGTAGCTCAAAGGTTTGTTTAAACATGTAGTGCCCATATGAACGATAAGTTGTAGGACAGAACTTTTGTGTCTTTTACAGAAACAAAGARCTTGGCGTATTGCAAAAAATATTCATATTAGGAAAATAAAACAAGTTTTCAGAATATTGTTACCCACTTTAAAAATTGTTTTTATGCTGAAATACAGAGCAAAAGCTTTATGTGTTTTTAGGACACATCATGGGTTTGAAAGTTTGGGGATTTTTATGTGAAACAGAAAAAATKATGATTTCTTTATCTAGGTTGAAACTTTCTGCTATAATTTTCCTTCAAGCCTCATTTTTAATTTAATTTTATCACACATGATTAATACATATCAAGGACTAATTGCTTCATTTCTTTTGAAGAGAATATATTAGAAAAGACGTTGACTGAAGCCATCCAGAAMTGGCTAGATGAGTTAATTGTAGGAGAGACCACTCTAAGGGTTCCAGAGGGACTATTTGGGTTTTGTCTGCTAATAGTGCTGTTATTGTTCTGTGGATCCTACTCTTCAAGGGAACGTGAAAATGAAGCTGAGGATATCTTAGCCTTGATCACTTTTTCTCTTCCCCATCTACATTGCCAGACTGGAGGCAGKGAAAGCAACTGAATAGAAGGAGATGCAACCTGTACAAATGACCTTCCCAACACCTCACCACTGACAGTTTTCAACATATCTCAGGTGGAAGATGGGCAGGACTTGCACTCTACAAACAAAGCAAATTTTGCCCATTCTCCTTACCTTACAGTCTGTGTCCTCCCAATACTAAAAGTGTGTGCTGTAATTCCACAACCATTTTTATTCCCAGAAAAAGAAAACGCTTYGGCATACCCATTATTTTAATTCGTGTCTAGCCCTCAGCAAAGCTCCGAGTGGTAAAAATTTCATGCATTTTCATAAACTCCACCAAACATTACTGTAAATTAGCATCATGCAATATCTCCATGACCTAAAAATATTACATGTATGAAAAAGGTGTTTTAWAGAAGCTCGTGGAACATGTTCATTTTAACTAATGCAGAAATAGCTACTTGACCTCCCATTATCACCTTTAACTTGTCAATAGAATTGGCTTGGCCAGCTTGCCTTGCTGAGCAAATATCCTGAGAAATGTTTCAGCTCTAARGCTCAGCTCTGTAGCTGAGACGTTCCACATGAGGCTGACAAAAAGTGCCCCACCTTTACTCATCCTGGCCACTTGGACTGTCTTGGCTTACAGGACAGTAAATCAGGGGCAAATGGCTTTGCAAGGAAATCTCCAAGAAGAATAGGAACAGTCTAACACAGAAGAATTGTACTATTGAAATTGATACCTGTTTATTAGATCTGTCAATGACTGATCAGTAGAGTTTGTAAACTACTGATTTTCATTTATTATCTTTGCTCCAGAAAAAATTTCCATGCAACATATTTTTTTCTCCAGAAAGTAGAAGTCAAATGTCTTACAGTTTGCCTTAGTAGAAATCAGGATATTTTTTCCCAGGAAAATGTTGCAGATGATGTCTGCATTAAAATTGTAGCAGTTTTAGGAATTCAGGCCAGGAGCCTCACACCAAGTTTGTTTATTTATTTATTTATTTGGTTGGTTGGTTGGTTGTTTATCTATTTATTTATATATTTGTGTCCCAGAAAGAAAGGAGAAGCAGCTTTMTATTATGTATTTCTGCTTATTTAATAAATAAGATGCCTGAGCAGAAGCACATCAAGTTTCCAGTTTGTCTTTAGCCAGGCAGAGTTGAAAATAAATCTTCTGCATCTGAGATTTCCCAAAAATACTTGCCTCTCTGCACCTCAGGGTAGAAGGAAAATGAAAAATTGGAACATTATTTTCTCAGTGTTTCTTGTGAACATAGTTCCACYGTGCAGAAAAGACATTTTGGGTTACAGGCAGCATGTACAAACAGGACCATAATTTTTAAGTGAATGGTCTGTTTTCTGATATTCTGATATTTCCTGCCATTATTTTAAAGAGTCAACAAATACTATATTATGTTACATCATCACACTATGTAGTATGCATTAATTATTTTATTTCCTTAAAAACTTCAGCATRGAGGTGCCATTGAGTCAACCCCAAGTAAACAAACAAACACACAAACAAAAACACAAAAAAACCCYATTCCAAACAAYTAAAATGCCCTTTCACTAATTTGAGTACTTGGTTTATGATGTAAGCACCCAGATTCTTCAGGATGGTTAAGGACCCCTGTATCTAAGYTTTTTGCTTGGCAGTTTTGTAATGGAGAGCAAAAATGCTGAAAAAAAGTATATTATTATCTAGTCCTTGCACTCACATAAAAGGACAATGCACTCAGTTAAAGTCTAAATGTAGTTTTTGAAAATCCAGTTTAAGGAAAATATCAAAGCATGTTGCATGTTACTTCCCAGTAAAATTATTGAAAACTTTGACCTCAATGTGAGCAAAGACAAAATGTCATTGATTTTTTCCTAGGATGATARCTATATGTCTGTGTACAAAATGCCATGAGATTGTAGACCTTTTTAGGAGCTGGGTAAAGTGGCTGTGAGATTGCCACTGTTTTCCTGTGGCAAAGACCTAAATGAAATTTGGAAAAATTCCTTTAGATGTAATCATTTGTTAATGTGTTATAATGCCCTTCTTCATCCACACTGCAGAGAGAATTATGATTGTTTTGTAATAGCTTCAGAAGCTTGAATGTTAAAGTCAACTAATACATTTCTGTAACTGAATTTGATACAAATTATTACTTTTTCCAGCACAGAATACATTACAAATAGTCTCTAGGCAAATATTTCTTATATACCAGAAACAGATAGTTTCCTGAAGAAATTTCCCTTAATTTTTTTAAGACAATGTGTGCTGTACCCTCAACCTAACCTCTTCTTTTCAGTTTGGCTTTGTCAGGAAGAATTATTGACATTCTCAGAGACAGGCAATATTCACAGACTATACAGTAGTGTTTACTTTAAAAAAATGAGACTGTTCAATCAAAGGAGGTAGACAGCTAGGACTTTCATCTAAGCCAAAGTCATCTCAATGGGAACTTTCCTGCCGTGCAATGCTCTATATTCTAAATTGTTACCATGCTGTGCCTGTCTTCTTATTTTTAGGTAACAGATGCAGCTCATTGCTTGGAATACAATTTACAGATTTTTATAATAGAGGTATGAATTATTAATCTGCCTTTCAGTTGTAACTTTTTGTGTATTGTAGCTTAGTAAATAATGATAAGCAAGAAATCAACGAGAACACTATGGTGTGTTTTCTAAAATCAAACAGGTACAAGAACAGAGTTAACAGAGATCGTGCCTAGACAGGGTGTAGGCTTAGTGACCACTGTAAATATATGTGGTTGCTGCCTCTTATGAGCAAAGTATTTTACTGGAAAAAAATTTGTCTGAAAACCTTCAATAGATCTAGAAGATTCAGAGTAATTCAAGCAGTGTACARTGCAACTCTTATGTAGTGTGTTATTGGTCTGTATAGCTTGGAGAAGAGGAGGCTGAGGAGAAGACCTCATTGCASTCTGCAGCTTCCTTGTCAGGGGAAGAGGAGGGGCAGACACTGATCTCTCCTCTCTGGTGACCAGTGACAGGACCAGAGGGCATGGCCTGATGCTGTGTCAGGGGATGTTGAGGMTGATATCAGGAAAAGATTCTTTATCCAGAAGGTGGTTGGACACTTGAACAGGCTCCCCAGGGAAGTGGTCACRACACCAGCCTGACAGAGTTCAGTG
The DNA here is from genome assembly GCA_902810485.1 of Alauda arvensis. NCBI lineage: Eukaryota > Metazoa > Chordata > Aves > Passeriformes > Alaudidae > Alauda > Alauda arvensis. The sequence goes on from CADDXX010000355.1 coordinate 361,418, forward strand.
AGTTTTTGGACAGAGCGCTCCGGCTCTGGTGTGATTCTTGGGGATGATCTTGGGCAGGGCCAGGTGCGAGACTACACCATCCTTCTGTGTCTCTTTTTAATTCAGCTTATTCCRTGATTCAGTGATTTTGAAAAAAAATGAAATCATGTCCTTAAAACCATTTAAAAAGATCTGATTGTGGAAGATTTTTAATTCTATAAAGATTTTTATATACATGTATATATAATATATATATATATATCTAAACTAAAAAGGTCATAATGTATGACAAAGAAATACAGCTGCATTTTTTTTTTGGCATCAGAGATCATTTAGAAAAGAAGGAGATGAAAGAAACAAAGACTTCTCACTGATTTTTCTCTCAGCATCTTAAGCCTCACTATTAAATACAAAGTTGAATTTATTTTTTTATCTAAAACAATTTTAGCTAATATAGCTTAAGGCTAATATTTGCATTCWGTTCTGTAGCACTTAAGAGTCCAGAATTCACCATGGTGTTATTTTGTCATTTGAAATTCATTTTCTATTTCCATTTGATCTACTCCATTTTATGTAATGGGTAAGGTCAAATAACAGAGAAAAAGTTTTATTGACCTTGCTAGGAATGGAAGCAAGGTAATTGTTCCACTATTTTAGCCATTCAGCAGATAATCAGTATTTTTTACATTTTATAGAATTTTTAATATTCTTTAATAATCTCTTGGTGCATAACAACATTATAATTTTGTAGTATTTTTATAGACTATGATATTAATGTAGGCTGATGAGTAATGCAACTTTTGTGCAATTGAGTACACCATACCTTTAAACCATGCTTGTCTAACATTAGTAGACAGCATTTTCATAGAGGTCATGGTCATATTTTTAAAACATTGATCAGTGAACTAAATTTTAATTCGTGAACCCTGAGGTAATTTTAGCTTCTACTATATGCCTAAYACCATATGGGAATAAAAATCATTATTAAATTAGTAAAATGGAAATTGGTACATTCAACTGAGTCTTACTGAAGCCAAATTTTCAATAAATATGGAAAAAATTTATAAGCACAAAATTTCTATACCAGCAGGACAGAAAGGATAATCATGRTGACAAGATATAATGACAGCACTATATCCAACTATATATTTACAAATTAAGGCTTATAAAATAATACATATTAAACTCTAAGTAAAGTGGTGCTACAGCCCTTAAAACCTCATCTGTGTTTTTGCCARTCTTATCCTACTGGTAATATTAACAAAAAAAAATATAACCTTTTTTTTAAGGACTCTGAAAATATCTGGTATTTAGACAACTTCAGCTCATATCTATCCCCATGGCAAATAAATACTCATTCTTAGATTTCTGTCTTCAGGCAAGGACCTTTCAAAGCTATTTTGCATTTTATTCATTTCACACCAAATGCATCTGGTATTCTTTTCTATTACACGGGGTTAGAAGTGCTTGAATACTGCTGTAACTTTAGAATTCAGACATCCACACATGAGTTTGGGTACAAGGTTTGCATACAATCCTCTCAGGATGTGCATATGAATTTCAGTGTAATATAGAAAGTCTCAGAGCAAGGTATGKTTTTTTCTGCATGATGGTTCCTTACTTTCTGTTGTAAACCTTTACTTGCAAATTTTATACCCTCATTAAGCACTAACAATAGCAAACTGTGGATATAGAAGGAACAAACTGAATTAATTTGTCATGGCAGTAGATACACTGAAATCCTTGAAATCTTTCTCTTCCTTTTTTTTCCCCTTGTCACCATTAGTGTWAGGTTTGGTCTAGATTCTTCAACAAATACAAATCCACAAAGATAGCAAGATTCTGCCCTCACCAATATGTTTTATCATAAAATGGAAATAAGTCTTGGCAGAGCTGCTTATTTCAGCTCTCTGTAGCAAAGACCGTCCTTTTATWAAAGTAATCTGCAAGCAGAATCAGAGTCACAGAGTCACAGAATGCGTGATGTTGGAAGGGACCAACCTTGAGTCATCTGGTTGAACAGCCTCAACTCAGCCTTTCTTMGTAAGAGAGATATCCWGTCCCCTAATCATCTTCAYTGCCCTTTGCTGGACCTGCTCCAGGTTCTCCAYGTCTCTCTTGTACTGAGCAGYCCAGACCCGGACACAGCACTCCAGATGGGRCCTCACTAGGACAGAGTAGATGGGTAGGATCACCTGTCCCACCCTTTTCCTAATGCACCCCAGAATGGTGTTTGCCTTCTTGGCCACTAGGACACTCTGCTGGCTCATGGAYAGCTTGGTGTCCACCATGCACCCCCAGACTGCCCTCTGCAGAGCTGCTTTCCAGCAGCTCAGGTCCAGCCTGTGCTGGTGCCTGGGGTTATTCTTCCCCAGATGAAGGACTCTGCATTTGTCCTTACTGAACTTTAGTGGGTTCTTCCCTGCCCRTCTGTCCAACCTGCCAAAGGTTCACAGTGCTCTGGGGTATTGGCCACTCCTCCCAGCTTTGTGTCATCAGTGAACCAGCTGAGGARGCATCTGCCCCTTCATCTAAGTTCAAGGATAAGCTAAATACTGGACCTGGCATTGAACCTAGGAGGACCTCATCATCAGTAACAGGCCTTCAACTAGAAAGTGTGCCACTGATTGTGACCCTCTGAGATTCAACCAACTTTCAACCTATCTCACTGTTCAYTCATCCAGTCCACATTTTTTGAGTTTGTCTCTGACAATATAGTGAGAACTGAAAATCTTGAATCTTCAGCTGATCACTGTCTGAAGTTTGTTTTGTGATGATGAAGTGATATAAAAKAGATTTAATGAATAATTAAAACACAGAACTTCTCTGATTGTTCACAAGCAAGCATTATATCCATATGGATGCTGCAAGCATGAGCAYGAGACTCTAAGTAAAATAAAGACACCAAACATCTTGTCCTCCAGTCCTGGAACTAGTCCCTCACAGAATCTGACTAAAAAATTCCCTTGAGTAATGCCCATGAATCTGGTTAGGAATAGCTTTGAGAACCTGGTTAGAAATGCCCTTACACTGAGGTTTCAGTTTAGAGCTGCCTTCCTTTAAGCAATCAATCACAGTGARCAGCAGCAATACAGACTTCCTTCTGATAGAGCATTGCCTTCATAAACACATGAAAATACCCTAAAGATACAGGGTATTTTCTTTTCTTCTTTTTTTTTCCCCTAGATCATTGTGTTTCAATGAGGTTTAGTACTTGTCTTGAAACACAGGATTTCCTAACCAGATGAAAGAGCCCTAAAACCTTTATAATCAAGACCTAATTGCTACCTTCAGTGCTGAAAAGGAGATCTACAATTTATCTATTGACCTACCAGCTTTAAACAAAGAATAAAATATTTTCCCCTTATTGTCTCCTTCACTATGCTTAGCATCTCCTTCACTATGCTTAGCATCATCAAGATTCTTTGCAAGATTTTGTGAATTTGCAGAGGGATGTGGCAATAATAGATCCCCAAACAGACATTTCATTAAAAATATACGTGAAATATAAACAAAATTGCCTTGAAATCTACACCAAAAAAAGTAAAAAATGATGCAGTGAAGCTTCTAATTACTATCATCTTCAGCAGWCTRTAGATGAAAACAACAGCAGCCTCTGTTTGTGATACATAGCTGCTCTGCTGCTGCTTTTTCCTTTGAGAAAAACTTAGCTCTCAGATTGAATACACCAGCCAACCAAGTACCTACCAAATATTGCTTTTTTAGACCAGCTTTTTTCCTTTCTTAATTGTCCACAATATTTCACCTATCAATACCCTGAATTTCCTCAGAGATAAAAAGAAACAATCTAGACAGCRTCTTCCCCCACAGTAAAAACAGTAACCGCACTACGCTATTTAGAAACCAGAGCCCTATTTATTCATTTCACACTTGGTTTCTGGAGGAGACTGGTTTGTTTCTGTCCCTGGAGGAAGTGCCTGGTATGAGGTTTGAAAYGCCAGAGATAATTAAGACAAACTGTGCTTTTTTGCCCCAACAAAGGAAATATATCCCTTAAAATAACTCCCTACTGAAATCTCTGAACAAAAACCAGCCCAGCACTGTTGAGGTAGCTTACCATGCTAAATCAATTGTCAGCATTTAGCAAGGCTCTGAACTGGAGCATCTTGCAGTTTCATTGCAATCCAGCAGCTACTGTGTTATCAGCAGGTAAAAGTACAAATACAATGCTGAATAGTCAGTTATGAAAGCRCTGGCATGGGAATCAAATAAAAAGACATATAACAAAGATGTTTATGTCTCAGAAACTGAAAACATAATTACTCTAAGGTCAAAGTTTAGAGATCAGAGGCATTCAATAACATTTCTCATTCAGCTATTTTAGTGTCAGTAATCTTTAAGCAGTTTTGGAGTTCATGTTCACTCAAGAATTGAGCAAAATTACTGTATTCTGTAAAACAGACAGTTCCCCRCTGCATTGTAAAAACATCTCTAAGAAACACTGAGCAAATTTCTCTGCCAAGGGGAACTGGTGTCAGACCATGGTTTCATGTCTGCTCATCAAGTTCAAGACGGGAATGTAGTAATTTTCTTCTTATGGTTTTTTACTAATCTCTCTTCACAACACTGAATGAGCCCAAACATCTAATTTTTTTGAAAAAAGTTTTCCATCACACYAGGTTATTACAGTGACTTTAATTTATCAGGGCTTGATTGTAGTAAAATAGTGKGGGGAAAMAAAGAGTACTAAAGGTAATCTTGTGGCCGATRTATWGCAGCTWTGTTAATTATCCAAGAGTGGGAACAGCCTTGTCCTCCCAGTATGGGTGTGATAGTGAGCTGGCTGGGAGGGGCACCAGTTGCAGCTGGAGCCAGATGGAGCCTGCTGCTGTGCTGTGAAAACCCAGGGACAGGAGGTGGTGCAAGGGACAATAAGGTAAGACTTTGTACCARGGACTGACGGGGACAGGATGGAGTGAGCTGGTGCTGTGAGAAGGAAGAGAGTACTTAGGCACTAACTTAGAAAAGCTAGTAGGAAAATATTGAAAAAAGGTCTAGCCCCTCTCCAGAGTATCCTTTTTTTCCTTCAAAAAACACGGGTGTTTTTTGCCAGCTGACAGAGCTCTTCCTCACCTCCTTTTATTGTACTATAGCTAGCTAAGGAACCATAGTTCAGTACACTTTTCTAATGTTAYTTAGCAAAAAAGACAGTGACATGGAAGCAGAATTTCTTAGTTCCGCTTTGTTCTTTAAGAGTCTCTTATATCCCCTGCAACTGAAATACACAATCTTTGGAGCTGGAAGAAGGATGCTCTTCCTGGGTGATTAGACTCTCTGATTCTTATGGCATCTTCTAATTCTGCAAAAGTCTTCAAATAGTCCATGTAAAGCAGAAACACTTATGTATGAAGATTTTTAGATGTTCCCTGACTCACATGCCTTAGAATAGCCTTCATTTTTAAGRTGGGTGGTATGGCTCCCATTTCTTTCAAGTGGGGAGGACAGGTGATGAGGAGAGCTGATCCTGACTCTTCACATTCTGTTAGACTGTTTTACTCTTGCCTTTATAGACTGTGTGGGCTATTACCACCTCCACTGCACTTTACTTCAGTAGTTATGTTTTAAGAAGAAGGGATCTGTTTACCTGACAGTTCTCTCAGAGCAGACATACTCTGAAGATACCAGGTGGAACAGACTCCTTCTCTTGCATAGAGACATCTATTCACAAACTGTGAATGCTAATGCTAATGAAATTTGGACTTGCTCAATACTCAACAATTTAATTYGGTGAAGCTTTAAGCATTTCAAGACTTTTCCTAAAGCAAGAACTGTAGGACATAAAACACCCAAAGGTCTAACACAGGACTKTCTTTGGACATGAAATCCTTATGGTGGGATGGCAGCTTTGAGGCTTTTTGCATTAATTGCATTCCAATATTATGAGAGGTATCTTAGTTCATTAGTTTATTTGGCCCCAAATAGCTTTGTACKTGATGTCTTCAATCCTAAAACTCTAATCTTGCAACAGTTGCTGGCATTGGAAAAGTTTATGGTGGAGCTAAAGACTGTAAAACATCCTAGGATTGCCTTAGGTAAAGGAATAGTGTCAGGACCTAAAACTGTCTCAAGTGCCTTTAGGGCTCTTCAGGCTTCATGTATTTACTATTTTCCTTATAAGAAGCACTTCCAAATTATGTCACGTTTAAGAAATTAAAATCATGACAGCTCTACAAATTTATATGAATACTTCCCCTGCAAATTCCTAGAATGCCATTAGCTRACAGAGTGGCACACTCACACATGCTGCTGTAGCTGTTCTAGGATGGGTTAAATGCCACTGAGTGATATGGGGGCAGTAAAAAAGCAGAAAGCTCTTTAAATTAACAAGTGTTTCATTCACGTCTAACCATTCTCATTTGTCTGTGTGTTAGCACCTACAAATTGTGCTAGAAAAAGAAATAGTTTAGAATCTGACTCTGCATGAGGAAGAACAATGCTTATCTAAGATATGAAGTCTGGCTTTAGTGCTCATGTTGGCATAAGCAATAAGTAATCTTTTCAGCAATATAAAGGGGGAAAGTATTAGTACAACCCTGGGAATASTAAGTTCTGGAGCCATGATGAGGTCTTTCCCCTTGCCAGATCCAACAGACAGTTGCTAAATGTGAGTAGAYGAAATTTTAAAAATACCTTAAAAAGGGCAAGAAAAATGGTTATGCAGAAACACCTTTAGGGAAGAAAATCTTTTGTGACATTGTCCTACTTAGAGAAATTCCTGATTCCAAAACACAAGAGCTAGYGAACAAACAGCCAGCATCTCTGGAACAGATACTTGTGAGCAGTAGCTGCAAACATCAGCCAGCCTCTACCATAAACTTAAGGGCAGAATTGGTTATGTCTGACATAGAAGGAGAAAACAGTGGTAAAAGAATAGACTAATTGACATGTGACTGTATTAGGAATCTTCACAGTWCAAGTACTGGTCATGAATATTGCACTTCAAAGAGGACAGCAGGAGGAAAATGGTGTTTCAGAGGGAGAGCTGTCCCTGTGGGAAAGCCAGTATAATTCTTTGTACTTTTCAGACTTACCTTGCAAGTTCCATACAGATTCAGATGAAATTATGAGTGCACCAGTGCTTGATGGATAATTCCAGGATAACACTGTTCTCTTTGCCAATGCGCTTTCTTTAATGTCTTGGCAGCTCACAATATCTCTTTCTAGCTAGTCCTGCTTCATGTAGCTCACTCTTAGAAAATTTGTATGAATATCTGCCTGCCAAGACACRAAATGTATTCTTTCTGGTATTGTCATAAATTTATAGACTGTCTGATGGCACTGGAACGATTTATCCAAGCAGAGAACRTTGCCCAAAATTAACGCCATGACAAAATCTCATTAAAAGTATGTTATGGATGAAATTATTTATCCCTTACCTGARAATAAATAAATAATGAAGATATTGACACTATCCTAAAATAAAATATTGTGAGCACAGGACTTCWTGATTTAACACTGAACTTGAAAAATCTAGTGTAAGAAAAGTATTGTGACAGTTGAAAACTGTTAATTTTACCATCATATAGTTGCTGARTTTATGAGATTTTTTTTTTCTTAGGGACTCAAATTAATTAAATACACCAGAGATTTTATTTTATGGGAAAAGTTTCCTGTATAGAAAGATTTTTATTAATTTGAATAAAGAAAAATCCATCCCCAGGGATGAATTGCTCTAAATAGTTTAAATATGGTGGTCAAAACCTTTAAGTGTAAGTGGTCAACCTTTAAGTGTAAGTTAGTATGAAGTGTGTTGTATTTCACAGGATTTTCATACACAGTKTCAGAAATATATATAAAAACAGTTGGTCTYATAAAAATGTAAAAATACATCTAAGTGCCAAGGTTACGTACTTTATGGCCTGCAATTTCTTTTAAATAATGAGGAAAAATGAACTCATGGTTTAGTTTGAAGACTGATTGTAGTTTGATTGTGTTGATGGATTCTGTCTTTTAATCAAGTGAACAAAGAATTGAAAAGTATGTGTATCTTCTGAGGCCAAAGACTATTTGTTGAAACAGTAGACAACAACTAAGTATTTTGCAGTTGTCACCTATYAAAAAATTCTTGSCTTTCTATTCAAGTACACAATTAAGGTCTCCAGAAAAATTTGTCACAATCTTAGTTGAAGTTCTTATCATTGGCAAGCCAATCCTGACAGCAATTTATTATCTGTTTGATATATTTGACCTGCATAGGTTTGCATGTTTTTTTATTGCAAAAAACAAGGCGTGCCATTTGTGAACAGACGGGAGAAGAAACCTTGTTAACAGAAGGAATATCTGCAGAATAGAAATCTTGCTGCCTGAAAACAATAGCCAAATATTCCAGAAAAAGAAGTAGAAAAACAATTCTGGTGAAGGTTAAAGGTGATTTGTATGCTGAAAAGGTCAGACATATGAGCTACTGACCATATATTTGGCTTATATCTGAAGGTCTATAAGGGAGTAAAACTAAGCATTCTCTTAAAGTGAAAATTCCTATGGTTTGCATATTTAAAAGCAGTCTTTATGAATGTTCATCTTCTTTTCAGAAATATTATGATTGGAGTTGTCATAAGCAGATTACTATAAAATTGAAATTAAATCAGACCAGTACAGCATTTTGAATTTCTTTTGGATTCAAATGGTCTTTAGTATGTGCAAATCATTAAAGTGCTAAYCTATACTTGAGGAGTATAAGGCTTGCTTCAATATTTTATAGGAGGGATTTTGATCTATGATTTATCAGTCAACAGRCAGCAGTAAAGGCAGGGTGGTGTTTTTTTTATATGGAATCAATTATCCTCTTGGTAGATAATAATTTTTATTTTTATTTTTTTTTCTGCCAGTGGAAAAAAAACTTGGTATATGTCTGTCAAGTTGAGTGACCACCCATGTAAGCAATATAGAATGCAGGTTTTCTTCTGAACAGAATAAAATATTTGTATGGCATTAACAGTTGAAGACAACATTTTTTTTTATTTGCAGGTCCTATTCAACCCTGTCACATATCTTGACTTTTCCTCTACTGTCCCATTTAATGTTGCTTTTCTTTTTTGTTTTCTTCTGCCTCTGATAGCTGTAGATTACTAAACAATAATTTGACAAGCCAAACAGTTTTCCCATTCTATTGTATTCAGTTGAATACAATCTTTTGCATATGTAGATGCTGAGGGCTTTTTGAGAGTTCTTTGCTATTGAATGAGACCCAAATGTCTTTTTCTGACAAGAGGCCACAACCTTGATKAGGGTTGCCCAGGACAAATTCTGCTAAAGTCGTTTTAGGTGTAGTAGGTGTCATTATCCTGTCAGCTGATGTTGAAATTGCCTAGAAGAGACAGAGAAAAAAAAAAAAGGCAAAAGAAAATAATTTTGTTCATCTTGAGAGAAGACACATGAGAATTAGGGCCATGCTTTTAGTGTGGTTCCTAAACTTTTATAGTTTAGGAACTTCTGATAGTACTTCAGCCTGCCAGGAAGTTGTCCTCAGAAAAGTCAGGAAGAGTATGTGATCTTCTAGAGACTAATGTCTCTAAAATCCAGCAGTAGCAGTCAGCCTTAACCATGAAATAAACACTTTAAATCTTTAAAAAAAGTGCTGCACCTTAAGATATTTGATCTAAGACTCTGCAGTGATACTGACTGGCTTACTTCAGGTGAAACAAATATTGGTTTGGAAATTTTCTTGTCTATATACAGCCCAAAGCATCAGGCCTCCTAAAATAATTTTCTTCCTCTGGACTATGCAAGCAATACAAGGATTGCAGAATCCAGTTATGTGTCTCCAAAAATACTTTTTGAAGCAATGTAGCCTCAAGTGAACTTTAACCTAGTTCCTCACATGTATTTCGTATTTCTGTATTGTATCTGAGAAGTCTCTGCCAGAAGCTGAGGCCACAGCCTGGTTGCCCTACCTGATGGTTGTTGGRGTCTGCATGCAACAGCAGTTTTAAGATAGGTGGTACAGATCTAATAAGACTCATAACTGTGTGTGACATAAAGGGACAGAACTGGACACATAGTCTTCTCCTAAACTGTGCTCCTATGATGCAGCAGCCAACCTAACTGCAGAACATAATCTCTTTATGTGAGATACTGTTTATATGAGGATTCCCTCCTAACCACATCTCTAATGGARAAATTCTATTATTAAGAAAGAGTTTGGGTTCATGTCTTTTCTTTCAGTTACAGMAATGTGCTAGCTGTTTGTATTATAACTATGACAAATTGTATGTAGCAAMAAACCTAGTCCTTTCTAGACATAAGAATCTTGCCATGCAAGATCCACARTTTCTTCAACAGCTTTGCATAAACTGAAAATGAATAATAACGTAGAGAAACTGAAGTTTCAAATCACATATGCATAAAGTTACTAAAGATTCTTTTGCGGTCACAGAAGTGCTAGTACAGTAAGATGTTATTGTCACAAACCCTGAAAGGAAAAAACAAAATCTCTTTTTAGTCAGTTTTTTTCATGCATATATGCTTTTCCATGAAGCTGAAATACAAGAACAGCATTTCTTTTGAAGCTTCACTACTAAAAAAGTGGATAGCAAATTGTTCAGTGAAGTTGTTATTAAGAAGTAGATTAAATATACACATTTTTAAAGTAGCTAGAGTTTGTGTAAATACAGCTTTTTCATATGGATTTCACACACATTTTGTGGCTTGCTTATGTAAACATCTGTTGTGATCTGGATTACACYATAGGATAATCTGGCTTTACACGTAAATTAGGAGGACCAGTTTCTGCTTTATGAGAACTATAAATTTAGCACATTGCAAAATATAATGAAAAAAGGCAGGAGGCACAAATAAAAGGGTTAGCTGCAACAGCAAGAGTCCAAGATATTACTCTGAACATACCTTGATATGAATTTGTGTAATGTTCRTGCTGATTTGCACAAGATCTGAAATGCAATGTTGATGGTGTTTCTGCTGAGCATGCCCTGATTTGTAGTTTTATGGTCTTAACCACAGCTTTCAGCATGCAACTTTGTACATTTCTGTAATGCTGGTGCTGGCATTGTGCTTTCAAACATGTTTTATAAACTTCAGTGGACTGCTATGTATTTTTAGAAAACTAAAGCAGGTTTCATGGGTGCTGTGATATATATCTGCTACTGCTGCTGCTGGCTTTTACTTCTATTGTTGTTCCCTTGACTCACATAAAGTTAGCTTTCATTTAGTTCCCAATCCATTTTTGTTAATTACAAACACCTTTCATAAGAAATTATTTGAATTTAAAGTGAGAGGAATCATAATGATACTTTTTGAAAGCAACACTTCGTGGAGTGCATTCCTTAAGCTTTTATGAACCCCAGATGTGTATTTACATGTATGCAATTTATCTTGTGGATGCATCATAGAARATGTTAAGAAATTATCCTTCATTGTTAGAAATTCTGTTACATACTTCTATTGACTTTTTGCAGGATCTTCATGAGCAACATTCGAAACTGAGAAAGTGGAGCTAAGTCTGGATCTGCATTAGAAAGGGATAATCCAGGTACGAGGGTATGAATAAACTCACGTGCTAAAATATAGCCTCATATGGCTTTCATTTTACCAACACCATGTCTTGACATAACAAATACAATTAGCCTCACTTTCTTACCCAAAACACACATTAGCAATTAATTCCTCCCTGTGGTACACTATGGCTGCAAAGATTTCTAGCACTGTTCTCTAGAGCCTGAGGGGGATTCTAGCACAGCACCTGCTCCTCTCTTTGATTAGGCATCACCAGCAGCCCCCGTGCCTTTAGGCTGCATTTCTGAGTGCAGCAGTACACCTGGAAACTTCTTGGTAAGACAGGATTCTTGTGTTTGGGAGTTCAGTTAGTTTCCTCACCCACAGCTCAATGCATCCTTTACAGCTTCCCTCTTTTGATGGCTTTCTGTGCTTTAGTCCTTTCAATTTTTCTGATTGATTTATGACATAACTTTATAATGCTGTTTATCTTTTCCAATATCAATATTTCAGACAGTTCTGATAAACAGAGTGGGACAAGGTAAAATGTAGAAATGTGCTTCACTTTTTTAGAAAAGGATTGAACTGCTTCTGAATTTGAGACCTASAGCCATGAGTCTCTTGACTCTGCTCTTTAGGGCTTTGTACATACCCCTTGTATTCTGRATAAAAACAGAGTGTCTCTACTTCTAGAAGGTATTTTAATGAATTGCAGGGAATAAACCTGCAGTAGTGCACATTCTACAAGCTTCTGCTTTTGAATGATGGGTCTCAGGTGKATATTAATTTTGGTGGTAGAAATGAACTTGCTTCAATGCACACAATTTTCTGAGAGGCACATATTTTCTTTCTACTAACAATCTAGTCGACAGCAGGTGCTTTTTCAACTAAAAATAATTTTAAAAATATAACCTATTAGAATACAYTTTACTTTTCTCCCCCTCTTCTTGGAAATAAACTCCAAACTTTCTGAATAATTATTTTCTTCTCTATTTTAATAATAAATAGGTATTCTTTTCTGTACATTTTTGATTAAAAGAATGCAAAGTGGTTTGTCAGGATGCCAAAGTCCTTCTTGGATCCAGTTGACACCTTGTTGTACAATGATGGAACATGCAGCTGGATTTACATTTCCAGGCACAAATCCATAAGCTTGAATCAGATTTACCACTTTTCACAGTTACAGAAAAACAAATTAATGAAGCRAGGATTGAAAGACAAATTAATAGCTAATAGCTACTCCAGCAMAACAGAAAATAAGCAGAGGTTTAGGCTTAGAGGTAAATTTTTCAAAAAAACCTACCATATCTTTCATTTTTCTCAGGCTTTCTCAGCTGGTCTAACAAAAGCTGGTTTAACCTTTCTGGACACACCTTTTCTCATTTAAGGACCYTCTGACCATCATAGCTATAGTTACAACATTACTAATACTAAAACAACATAAATATGARCACAGTTTGATTTTCTTGTTAACCAGATGTTTATGGAAATTATACTAATTAGTAAAAAAAACTATCTATCTATATTCTTGCAAATTACACCCATTTCCCATTAGTTTACATCTGCTTTTGACACTCTGAGTTGCTCTGCTCACTATAGTACATGTTAAAAACTGAAAGGACACAAAGTGAATTTATTGACAATTATGTTAATATTTTCAGCATTTGCTCAACTTTATTTCSTTGATAGCACTTGAAGAAAACCATATTTTTAGTTTGAAGATTACCTTAAGCACTTCTTGTAAATGAAGCCCAGGCTTCCAGAGAGGCTAATGCAATGTAAAATGATAAGCTCCAAAACCCATTGATTACTCTATACCTATGTAACTCATTTCTTATTGAAAATTCATTTTACTTGGAGAGACAATTTAGTAACGGACAACATGAATCCTACAAATGGTCTTAAGACCCATCCTGCCATCATTTGTTAGTAGATTATGTGTTTGTTGCTATGAATAATCCATTACTCTTTGAGTACTAAGCAYAAGGCCAGGTTGTAACTGCTTATAAAATAGACCTGTTGGCTGCMATTCATAAATTGTCTCACTGACCTGAGTAAGCACATGCAGAAACGTTGGCAGGATTGCATTTACATGTTTTTACCTATAAGTAATCAGATTGTATGCATCTTTAGTACTCCTATTCAATACCACTGAAATATGGCAAAAATATACAAACTTGGCTTTGTGTTCATGCTATTCTTAGCATTTTATTGTCATAACTGCTTTAACCCATCCCCTCACAAATGTTTACCAAAATAGAAACCACATTATATTACAAAATRCAACATCTCTAATAGATTTCCAATAATTTTTGTTCTKTTYTGCATATGTGCCATTTTATGTCTCACAAAGCAAAAAGCTGCTGTGCTATTCTAAGAAAATCATCKTCATCTACAGGGAGAAATATGGTTCATAACATTTGAATATTTTCACAATAAACTCTSAAATAATACTAAGCRTGCTTGACCAGATACTTCAGCCACAAATAATGAGCTATCTCCATCAAATAAACCAGTGGTGTCTATAATGACATCTACATTTACCAGCTGCAAAAGTTATGTCCCTGCTATTATTTTATGGTTTCAGGAACCATAAAACTACTTAATAGAGACYGTCCATATTTGAAGCTCAAGTTATCCTAAAGCAGTCCTGTTTTTGCAAAGCATAATTAGTGGACAGAAGTAGCAATTAAGAAAATGCAACATCTGGGTTCAAACCAAGATACACAGAAAAAAAATTATTATAAAAGTGTGTGCTATTCCTTATATGCTATTAAATACATGAAATATCATTTTCTGAGGTTGACTGACTTCCTCTAGGAAACCCCCAGTATAGAGCTTCATCTTCATTATCAAGTTCCAGAGCCTCATACTTTCTATTCTCTAAGGTCATCTGCACAGGTACTGGAAGCCAGAAGGAATTTCTGCCGCTCCAAGCTGTTTTCATTTCCCCATCTTTTAGGTCCTCTCATTCTGCCTGATGAAGAGAGGGTCAGAATTTATCTGACTCTTGCAMAGCTTYGGTCKGCTGCATTTCCCAGGGATGGAAGARTGTGATTCCACCAGCCCCTCACACCCTGATCCTCTTCAGGCTCTCCACTTCAAGCTCTGCCACCAGGCTGAGCAGATCATCCTGGTCACACTGCACACAGCTATCATCTCTGCTGCCCTCTGGTACTAATGTCAGGCTCAGATACTCCCTACAGCCACAGACCAGGGCAGTGGCACATTTCTAGTGGAGCTCCATCGGGGTCTCCATGCTCCTTCTAGTGTGGAAACCATCAATAAGTCTGCTCTAGTTGAGCAGGCAAACACCACCAGGTGAGCTTGCCCCAGAAGTCGTGAGGGTGGCTGTGCCATCYCATACAGACTGTCACACAGACTGCTGCATCATGCATTTTTAACACACCACATCCTGTTTGCCTGTCCCATTTGCTGTGCTTTCCTGGCCACTCATGCTCCCTAGAGCCATTTCCTTCTCCCACAGTTGCTCTGTCAGCAACCTCATGATGTCAGCCTCACTCAAAAAGCTGCTGGGACTTGCCAGCTCTCTGCTGTCTCAGGTTTCTGGGACTCTGGGAACCCCCTGTCTAGTGTTTTGCCCCAGAATTTATCAGTTGCAACTGCTGTTGCTKCTGTCACTGCTTATCTTGCTGACTGAACTGAACATAGCCTTTCACAATTTTTGTACAAAGCATTTGAAACAAGACGTGGCATCCGTAGTGCTCTGATCCTTGCTGTCCTGTTATCAGTCTGTCTGTCCGTCCAATTACTCAATGTTGCAATTCTGAACCAGCTGTGATCACCAATTCTTTCCATTAAGTGACAGCTTTGAAGGGTGCTCTGAGAAAAGCCTCATCACAATATACAGCTGCTAAAGGTGACAGTGGAGAGGGTGATACTGGTATCTACTCTCTGGTGACCAACAATAGYATACAAGGAAATGGAATGAGGCTGCATCAGGGGAAGTTCAGGTTGGACATTAGGAAAGTGTTCTTCACTGAGAGGGTGGYTGGTCASTGCCACAGGCTAGCCAGGGAAGTGGTGGCAGCACCAAGCCTGACTGAGTTCAAGGAGCATCTGCATTATGTTCTTAGTCATACAGTTTAGTYTGAGGAACTCTTGTGAGGAGCAAGGAGTTGGTCCTTTATGGCTCTGTTCCAACTTGAGATATTCTAGGATGCTGTGACCTGCACCACATACTAGAATTTTCATGCTTTCTGTCTTCCAGGGTTTAATCCTTGTCTTAATCRCTCATTTATCTAACAGCCTTTCAATACCTCCTTTCTCAGTCTCRCTCAGATGTCACTTTTATGCAGATGGTGCCAGGATTTAAATTTCTTTCACTGTTCTGAATATAAAGACTTCACCTAATGGCCTTAACATCATAATTATTTTCCTGCCATTTTTTCTTCAGTCTAATTTGGATGGTTTAATAACACTAAAAACATAAATAGTAATTCATGCTTCTAGAAGCCSTGCTAACCAAGAATTAGATAAATAAGAGGCAGGATTATAAAAGGAGATGGATTGATTCTCTGTTTGGCAGGAATTTTGTGATGAAGAGTTTAAACATCAAAGATTTTTTTTTTTAATAGAATAATGATTAATCAGAAAGACTACAGATTTTTCCTGCATATATGATTTAAAGATAATGGCATTTTCTTTTTATTTTTTTCTACATTCTTTGTGACTCTTGAAGTCATTGCAGATTTAGAAAAGTTAAATAATTCACCTAGAATTTTCTGGCTTCCCCTGCAGATACACAGAAGCAGGCTCTATTTTTCTTCTAGTAAACAAGTAGAAGCCCCTAAAAGTCTTTGTACACTTAAAGGTTAATGACTGAAATAAACTTGAAAGTTCAACTGAATGTTTTTTTACTTATTAAAATATAAGTGTGAAATTAGATTATTATTCTAATAATCTTTTTAACATCTCCACTTATGTTGATACTCAGGATTTAATGTACACCCAAAGCATTGAAACTGATGTAAAATTTTAATAAATATATTAATAATTCTGTGAATATTTTTAAAATGTGCTATAATTCATTATCATTTATATTTTACTTTATGTATATTCTACATGTGTGTTATACATACAAATATATATGATACAAACATAAATATTCTTTAAAATCTACAAATACTCTAATGATCTTTATATAGATTTCTTAATCTTCATTCTCTTACTAAGTGATTTTAAATGCAAACCTTTTRCAATGTGACACGGATGTCAGATTTACTGTGAAACACAATTAATTCTTTTTTTTTTTATTTCTACTGCAATAGTAACATGTAGCATGGATCATAGTGTTTTTGAGAAGAATGCCACCATTATATTTCTTCTCTAAACACTTCAGAATTCTTTCAGAAACCCATATGTCTGAGGTTTTCAGCAGCTAGCAGAAATCCAGTCCTTCAGATAACATTTAACTTTYCTCAGTTACCACCAAATCAATATCTTATATGGAGTCAGTATATGAGAAGTCTATTTTTCTGAGGTTCTTGCTTCAAAAGATCTTATTTCTTCATGTTCAGAAAAGTAAATTAAAAATGCATATTTTGTCTTTCTTCCGGTCTGCTTTGATCTCTTCTTAACAGTGGCTAAATTCTAATTTAAAGCTCTTAGCTTGTACCTAAATAAAAGATCTGCAAGCCACAAGTATGGAGTACTTGAGATAATAKCAGTTTTTCTCCTTAAAATTTTAAGTATATTAATTTGGAACAACATTCTTTTGATGGAGCATTTCCTTACTCAATGAAGATTAAATGATTMATGATTAAATCAGTAAGACTGATAGTATAGCCCACATTTTACATGTCACARGTGCTTATCTCAGCCTTGAGTATTATCAGCTTGCTTGATCCTGCAAGGTGTGAAACTGTCCTTTGCCCTTCTTGCACAAGCTCTTATGGCATTGCTTGACATTGTAAATATCTGTGGATAAACATACTTATTGCCTGTGTGCAAGAACTCTCTGCTATATGGCTTAGATAATATTTAATGTGTTTCACAAAGCAAATTCTAGAGTTACTACAAACTACTCTTGGATGTTCCTGAGAGGAAATACTCTACCTTATATTCTGTATAAGGACAGAGACAAAATATTAGACAGGAAAACTTGGTGTCTTCTGCATTCATGTCTTCAGAAAAATAAAGTAAATAAAATCATATGGTGTAGTAATACAGAAGCAGATTACAACATCAGCAAAATATTTCTATTATTGTTGAGACATTAACAACCAATCACTTGAGAAGTTAATAGCTTAAACTGAATTGAATCATTGTATAATCAACATTCAGTTTAATACAAGAAGGAGGGAAAAACGTTTATTATCAGTATTAGAAACAGTGATTTAATGTCTTTATATTGTCATAGTAACATTTTTCCTTCTCTACCTTCATCTGTCTCTCATAAGTCTCAGTAAATTACTGACATTTGCCATGATCCCTACAAGATTCAACAAACATAAAGTATGGTAATCCTTTCTGGTATATTCAGCTCTTCCATAGGACCTGCCTGAATGCAAGCTRCTTTTGCTACATATTTTACCCTGTTTATAATTCTTGTGGTCTGTCTGATCTATAATTGCATAGTCTTCTTATATCTCAGTAAAAGTATAATCTTTTGAAGATGGAACCACTTCTACTTTGTTTTGAAATACTTAGCTTCTATCAGAGGTTTTTCTGTAAAAGTGTTATTATACATATAATAAAGGATATTACAGTAATACAGTCCTGCTGTAGTGTATAATAATATAGCATGGAGAGAACATCCTGTCATTCCCTGCTGAACCACCTGCCTKCCTTCCTTCTCTATTTTAACCACTTCTTCCTGTATTTTCTCGTCCTCTGCTGTGCCTTCTGCTGCCTTCATTTCTGTTTCAAGTTGTCTTTATTAACATCCATTTCTTCTTTCTTTTTCAATTCCCATTCTTCCTACCTTAAAAAGCAAAAAAAACCATTATGTGGAAACAGAGCTTCTTTATCTTTCACTTCATGTGTGTGTGGTCCACCTGGGATATGGTCTGTCTACTGCTTTTTATTATTCATTTATGCCATTGGGGTATCCTAGCAAAAAGCTACCTGAACAAAGCTGATGCCCTAAGGCAACTTTGGGAAAGTTTGCTTGTTTATTTGCTTGTTCATTTAGTTTTCTTTTTATTTGGTGTGGGTTAACACCCTAAAGTGCACATTTCTTTGGCTATAACCGAGGGGTTTAATATAATTATATCACTTAATATGGGAGTTCAAGTCCAATGGCCTTACAGTTTTCCTAARCATATCCCTTCTTTCTGTTTTCTCAAAGACAGTTTTCTAAAACTGTTAGTCTGATGCCCTAAGCTTTTTTTGCACCAAGGGCACCTTGTCAGCTGAAACTTAAGGAACCAAAGAGATGATCTCAGATATTATTTGAATTGCATGGCCTTGGGGCTTCCTAAGGCAAAGATGGCTGCAAAAAAGATAAATTTATGTACCAAAGCCATTTTTTTCTGTTGGACAAACGAATGTGTTCATAGAACAGACTTCTACATGGGCCTTGAAAGACAAGTAAGAGAAATTCTTTAAAACTGGATGCCCTTGGAAATGCATATCTCCTGATATAAAATGATGCCCCAAAGACAATAGGAATATTTTACACTACTCAAATCTATAAAAGTAGCAAAAAGAGTTTTCCTGAAATTGGATGAGATATAGTTATAATGTCTGTATTCTGGCTGTATAAATTTTATATTTTTAAATTTTATTTATTAATTATGTTGGTTTTTGCTCTAGAAAATAAATTTAAAGAAAAAATTCAAGACACCTAGCATTCTTTCAAATACTGCTTCAGCATTTAGAAGGTGTCTTCTAAAGATAAAGGTTTTGTGAGTTCTGTCAAAAAAAGTCAGTGTTGAGGGGAAGAATCTTACAGAAATTTATGTAAGACTACTGACAAACTGGGCTCACAATTGTTTAACTTGTTCACCAGTGATTTCATGAAGGGACAGGTTCCTCCTCAGCTGATTCCTCCTCCTTCACTGATGACACAAAGCTGGGAGGGRTGGCCGATACCCCAGAGGGCTGTGCAGCCCTTCAGAGGGACCTTGGCAGGTTGCAGAGATGGGCAGAGAGGAACCAGCTGAAATTCAGCAAAGGYACATCCAGGGTCCTGCACCTGGGGAGGGATAAAACCCCACACATCAGACAGGCTGGGGCAAASCTGCTGGAAAGCAGCTTGTGGAGAAGGACCAGGGAGTCCTGATGGACACCAAGCTGTCCATGAGCCAGCAGTGGGACCTTGTGGTCAAGAGGCCAACTGTGTCCTGGGGTACATTAGGAAGAGCACTGAACTGTGCAATAGGTTTCCCAGAGAGATTGTGGAGCCTCTCACTGGAGATATTCAAGAATGGTTTGGATGCAATCCTGTACCACGTGCTCTGGGATGGCCCTGCTTGGGCAGAGAGGTTGGAACAGATGATTCAATGTGGTCCCATCCAAATTTAGCCATTCTGTGAGCTGTGATTTTGTGAAACACCTATTTCTTCAATGTACTACTGTACTGGATTGAAGGAAATCCTTGGTTTTATCAGTCCAAGTCTGTGACTTTACACTATTTTACTAGAGGAATCCAGGAAAGATTCTCTTATATACTTTAGGATGTTATTTCTAATTCTTCCCCTAAAAAACAGTGTAAGATATAAACCTTAATTTAAAAAGAAAAAGRAAAATAGTTTGTAGATAATTTTTAGGAAATTATAAGTAACCTAAAACTTTGCAACCAATGCACATTTTTTATTTATAAAAAATTGTTTGGTTTATTTAAATATTAATGTTTTATATTAAAATTAATAACTAGAGTATTTTTGTAAGCAATCACCTACACAAAAGGGTTTTTTCTTCTTTATTCTAGAAGCCCAAATTTYGAGTAATAGAGGATTCAAAAGAATACAGATCTTAAGGGGAGCATTTCTTTTTTTAATATGCTTTAGAAAGTGATGAAAGAGATTTTCATGCCTCATTTTAAGCTCAGTTTGCCTTTATACTGATGGAACCTGACTGATTTTTTGTAGGCAATTTAGTGTGATAATTATTAATAGGAACAAAGAACAACGTACTCACTTATAATCAAGGAGAAAAACATTATTACATTTGTCTTTTCACAGCCATAACATGTATGTCTGTATTTGCTTATTGTCCATTGCATAAATATTTTAGTGCATTTCTAAAATTATTTCAGGGAGATTACTGCATGACATCAAATAGAAGTTGATTTCAAAATTTGCAACATTAATTGACAATTTTCAGTGAGTTTATGCAAACACTTTTGGTAGCTTTATAATCCTCTATAATTTTTTTATGTAGCCAACCCTGAGGATTTCTTCCTGTTCTTGAAAATGAATCTTGAAAGCGTCCTTAAAGCCAATGGAGAAAGCCAAAACAAAGCTTTTTTTTTTTTTTTTTTCTGTATATACATATATAGTTCTAAATGATGGATTTTAAATGCTAAAAAAAGCATGCATATACTAAGTCAATTTTAAATTATAAAAGCCTACATGAAGGAACAGTATATTCCATGATGTCTACATTTCTRAATGTACTTTTGGAATTTTGGCATGGTAGGAAAATATATGAACTTATGTGCATATTACATTGGCTAATATTGTTCTACTCCATCTAATATACATCTTTATATGTACTGTAAATAGTTATTCATAGGCAATTTAGTAAAGTATCTATACCATAGGTTATAATAATTTTTCAACATTTGAACACCAGACATAAGAATCAGAAATTTTAATCATATGAAAAGTATATTCAGCACAGAGGTCAGGTGCCATAATATAAATTMTAACTTCCCTGAGTGTTTGGCTACACTGAAAGAAACCATAAAAACCCATTGCAACAAATGCTTGTTTCATTATCTGCACTTAAAACACAGGGACTGGTGGAAACTTCAAGGAAACTTCTTCAAAATCTGTATCATATGATATCAATCTATTATTTTTATCTGCACGGTTTAGTTTGAAAAAAATCACTGAAAATATTGAAAGCACAGACACACTTATAAAAGGTATGTGTGTGTGTGCATACCTGTGCATTTTCATCTTCTTTGCATAAGAACTTTAGGCAGGGTGAAAACCGATATATTAAGTATTCCTRCATTAAGTTCAAAGTTCTCTACATTTTATTCCTATGTATTTGAATGAAGTGAGCTAGAACTTGATGCAAATGCTTTTAATCTTTCAGGCTAGTATTTAATTGAAGAAAATAGTTTTCCAAATGTTTCTTCATCTTTTTGCTGTATTTTTTGCTTCATAAAACTTTTGTTGTCRTTTGATCTTCTGGATCCAGTCACAGTGACCTATCATCTCAGAMCTCCTAAGCTTACAGAAAACTAAWATGTAGATATTTGTGTTCAGAAATRAGATCTCTGAGSGAGGATGTAAAGGAAGGAGTGAGTTTCACAGCCCAACAGAAAATGTTAAGCTGACTATTTTAAATGGCCAGAATACTTCTGTCAACATGTAATCTGTCAAAATACATGGTTTTTCAAAGACAAGTTGTTCTTCAGCGCTTTATTGATTTTTATGAAGATTTCTGTAACGAGATTTTTGACAGCTTTTTGCTTCTGACCAGAAGGACTAACTTGAAACTTGAGGATCAAGTAACCTGACTCTGTTTCACTCAAAATCACAAAATGTTTTGCTTTCATTCCAAGATAAAATTAGCTACTTTGAAAGCTGTTAAGCACACATAACATCTGTAGCAGTGCTATGCTAATAAGAGTCTCTCACACAAGCAGAACCCACATCACTTGAGGCTTAGGGATTTGGACCAATAAAATAAAATTCAACCAAAACTCAATAAGCAGTCCTTGAGCTTCCAGCTATTTTCTGTGTTTGAAGGAAGATATTCCATTTGATAAGTTAGATGATTTTGTTCTCTACTATATTGAAAAACAATCCTGTACTGCATAATCCTGCTAGTCTCACCTTCTTTCTTTCCTATCTATTACCCTTTTTCTTTCTTCTTGTAATTATCTCTTTCAAAGTGATATCTCCGGGTCTCCACTAATTTTGGCCCTGCTTCTGTATTCTTTCATTTCTAATAGCCTTTCTCATTTTCCTTTTCTCTTTAATTAGAYGTACACAACTTTTTTTTATCTTGTGGCAATCTGCAAATTTCCACTTTACTAGCCTTTAAATTTTCATCATTTTCACCTAGAATGTAGAAAAGGTTTGAGTGTTTGGATTTTTTGTTTTGTTTTGTTATTGTATGCAAGTTATTAGTGCAGGAATTATTGCTGCTAGTAGTAGAATTAGTGAGGCCTCTTTTGCTAAATGAGAAATTTCTTTTTTCTCCAAAACTCTATTATGCAAGAARTAAAGGCCTGTGTTACCACAAAGAAAATAGCAAAGAAAAATCTTCAGGTAAGTTAAGGAATTCAAATATAAAGACTGATAGATAGTACTGTAGTTTTCATGTATTTACCAAAATATTTGAGCTAGTCATATATTTTAGAAGGAAGTTGGAAGAATGATTAGTCTTCTTTTTAGACATGTAGTGGGAAAAAAACAGTACTGCTGCAACTTGTGCAATGTTGTGGCTGGAAAAGAATTAAACCATCTTTAGAATATAAGCAAAAAAAATTTTTTTTTAGTAAAAATAAAAGGTTAATGAGCACTATACAGGTAAGTAAGAAAGAAAAACACTGTCTTCATTAATGACATCCAAACAATCATGCTAATTTGCCTCATGTCTTGTCCGATGAGATTCAAGAAGTAGTGATAACTAAAGAATGAAAAGCAAACTGATTTACTTGGCCAAAAAAAACCCAAAACAAAAACAAACAAAAACCAACAGAACCCAACCAACTAAATATGTTTTMAACAACTTCTAACAAGTAACCAGATAATTACTTTTATGATATTGATGAAGGATATAAAAAAAAGTCATAAAAATTGAAAAATGCTTAAATCCTCATGACAGTATCAGAGCATGGAGAACTCGGAAGTTAGAATAAATTTCACAAAATTATCTGTTTGAATGTTCTGCAGCATCAGAAGAAATCAAGAGCTACTGGAGAAATCATAATACTAAAGGCAATTGATATGCTGGCATTTAAATTTTTTCACCACATATGTTTACTGATACAATTTTTTGGTTACAGATTGAAAGAAAAAAATCTGTTAAATGAAAATATGACTCTTTAGGATAACGGTAATTATTTTCTTTCTAACTTTCCTGGCAATTTCATATATGCAAATGTTCAGAATCAGACACAATGTCGAGAATATTCATCATAAAGTCCAACCTCTTTCACACCCTCAGGATGTGGTATTCCAGTTAAACAAACATTATTCAGTCACTACTAGCAAATCAGTGTGYAATCAGCTATGCAAACTAAAAGTACATTCAGTACCTGGCTTTAGAAACTTTAGCAGACYAACACCTTAACAAACCTCTGTTAAAATGTATTTAACATCAGTCTGCACCCTTCTAACACATTCTAAACTTGTTTATAGTTAATGTTCAAAATACAGAAAGTTGCTTTTGTAAAGTTTATATTCATCTGAAAAGTAACATCTAGGAAAAAAAGGAATAATTTGTATTGAAAAAAAACCTAAAAGACTTTGTTTCAAGTATTTCGTAGAAAATTACAAATTACAATGCCTTAAGCAGGTGTTAAATTARAAAAAATTGTCAACTAAAAGTTAGRCACATCAAGGYTGAAAATAAATGTTAGTGTTAATTTATTCARTTGTGCTGAAATATTTACTGGGAAGTCTATTAGTACAGTTAKTGCTAATAGAGATGTTTATTCCTCTAATTGAACTTTAAAAATTTACAGTGCTGTAGATTTATAAAACTGGTAGTTTCATTAAGACCTTGCATAGTACATTCTCTTTAAAAAAATCTATATACATAAAACTGACAGCAGGAGAAGAAATAATAAATATATGAAGCATCTTCATCTCTATGCAGATGAAGTGTATGTTCATGTCCTTGATTTAGCATTCACAGAAAATCAACTAACTTAAAGAGTAATATGAAAAAATATTTGTGTCAGCACTTTCAGAGTAATCATGTACTTCAGTATAACAGTACACATTTTAATGAGTATGCCTTCAAAATGAATCAAAGCACTGGTGTTCTTTTTGAATGGATCACTCATCACTGAAATGTTCCATAAAATAAAAGTAATTCCTGTCAAACAATAAGGAGATCTTCAAGGAAGAATGAAATGTGAACAAAGGAAGATTTGTGTAGTGTTGCTATTTAATAATGTATTTACAATTAACAATATTTACATAGTTAATAAATTCTAGAGTGAAGCACAAGTTCAGAGTCTGAAATTGTTGACATTAAACAAAGCAGCTTTTGATTTACTACTCAGTTGAAACAGATTGTTGTAAACAATCTACAAAGTGTCCAAGGTTATTTATCTTTTTTTCTTCATTTATGTGTAATTTTTTTTCTATATTTATGAAGGAACTCAGTTCTCTATAAATAAAAATGAATGGTAAACAAATATTGCAAGATTCATCTGGAATAGCATGTTATCTTCATCTTCCAACTTCTTTCTTGGTTTTATTTGCCTTTTGGGGGCTGCTGCTTTCTTATTTTCTTTAATATCTGCATTGAATAGWGCAATTTCTCTCCCTCTCAGATGTGGCAGGAAATTTCATGTGTTTTGATAATAAGTGAGTAGACACTCAGACTCAAATCCCCACAAGCTTACTTCTGACATTCTTTAATATTACTATGATTTATCAAATATTTCCACAGTTCCCTMCCGTCTCCTTTAAAAGATGTTTTAAATGGATTTACAATAAATTTGTTTAGTGGCWGTCTAATTTGACACACACTTTGACAAAGTCAATTGTCACACATTTAACRTATCACACGATAAGAAAAGAAGCTTATGAACAGTTTAAATTTTGGTCTGTATGAAAAACATAGTGTTATTACAGTACTAGGATTGTAAGCAGTGATTGGATGATTAAAGAATCCAATTTATAGTGAATTATCTTTTAAATACCATTATACTATATTWAAAACCAATTACTTATATTCCTGTCTATCTGGCTATCAGACAAAACGTTCTCTTGATGCATTGTCTAATTTGCCTAAAAATTAAGGATTGTATTTAACCTAAAGAATATATAAATTGATCAATAAATATATTATGAAAATAATTGAAGGACATATCAGCCAATTAGTACATTGAAAATATTGGATGCAAATATTTACAGAATGTAGAAGCATGACCACCATATCTAATAATGTGTTACCKACCAACTTCATGCTCCACTGATCTGAATTTTAGCTAAGAATTTTTAGTTTGGTTTTAGAGTTGGTTTAAAAATTATCATTTAATGAGACTCTAAAACTAATTTCCATAATCCTCAAAGAAAATACTGTTCAACATTCAAAAGAGCTATGGGTATTCTTTTTCAAAGCTCATATTTATGCCAGCTTCAAAAGGGGGGATGTTTATGACACCAAGATAAGAAAATAGAAATACAATTGTTAATCACTGTGTAATTACAAAATAGACTTCCCTCAAGTCATACAGAGATACCTTGCAAATGCTTATTTCACATTCATCTACTCAYTTGATTCTTTCCTATTTAACTGTTGTGCAGGAAATTCATAGCAGTCTACAGCAAATTAACTTTATAAAACTGAAGAAAACTTTGTGAAAGCAAACTATCTGCCTTCTTAAAACATTTTGTTGAAGTTAATGTTTTCATGTTCTACAACGTGTTCTTGTGATAAACAGTAATTCTTTCAACAACCTTTGCTCAGAAAGATCCCAGGACCTAAACAGAGCCTTGAAGTGCAGTCACTACATTTATGGATGTAAATTCATAATGTAAAAGTGACTTTAATTTAAARATATATATATTTAACAGTTAAATACTGTTTCTGTGCAAAAACTGAGTGGGAAGGTTTTTTTTACTCACATCAAAACAAGGTGCTTTCACTGCACATTGTTTCATTGAGTTGTGTTCCTGTCTCATGACCCATTATGGGGGACAAGGCCCTGAACTGTAATGCTGCATCTCATCTGTGGAAAGCCAWAATGAAAATCTTCAATACCTGTAGCTTCATGTGAGAACATTGCTAACACCTGCTGGAGAGCTTTGCTGGATTTTCCAGAGCTGTTCACCACTCTTCCTGAGAAAAGTCAGCAAAGGGATGCATCTGCCAGAATATACAGATAGCAAGTTACAAATACAGCCATGGGTTAGGGTGTCAGCAGACTGTAGGTGGCTAAAAGTGAATCATATTTTATAACTTCATATTACTGGAAAGCCTAATATATCTCCCTTTCTTTTTTTTCTGCTGACACATTTGAAGGAGAACATCAAGCCAGACATATAGATCCTAAGAGGGATTCTTAGCCCTGGGCCCAAATCAATGGCTAAGCAACAACTGCAACTTATCAAACTCCTTCCTGTTACCGATGTCTCAGGCAGGCATATTTCCTCTTGATTTCTTTCCTGCTTTTCCAAAGAAACAAAGGGAGACAAAACCAATCCTTAAGGTAGGGTAGGCACATAGAAACTATCTTCTGCTACTGACCTACCTTWTGGCAAAAAGGTTAAAAAGACAAAAGAAAACACCAGCTGAGGATGAGTTTGAAGACCAATGTGCAAATAGGGTGAATGATGTCACTGTTTCCCCCACAAATATTTTTTATGAATTAATTGAACATAAAAGATTAAATTGCTTCCCCAATTTGTTTAGACTTTGGCAGACAATCAGGCTAAAACACTGCTTTGAACAGGGCAAAAAGGAGCTTATTTCTTTAATTTATTTTAAATAGTTTATTTAAAAGACTTTTTAAAGAAACCTTTTTTAACTGTAGAAACCATTTTAACTGTAGTACTTTCAAAACCTGAATCAATCCTTACAATTTGATAAAAAAATATGGAAATGTTTGACTATAGAAGGCCACATGTTGGGATAAAAATGACCCCAGAAAATCTATTTCAGGAACTCCTGAAGGAGTAAAGTAGCTTTATATTTGCTGACTTCTCAGTTTCATTCTGTCATGGAATGCCCTTGTCAGCATACATTTCCTTTATGCATATTGTTAGACAAATGTGCAAATGCTGATTAAAAAACATATGTGTTTGGCCTTTTGAAGAATTCATATTATTCAAAGTTTTCTGAAAGTATTTAAGTTTTCATTTTCCYCATCTCACAGTTTGCTGAAAATTCCTGTGAGGTAAAGTCCAGAACAGAGATATTTTAGAGGGGATGTAAGTGGCATTTCAAGATTCAGGTGATATCCTCTGTTCCAAGAAAGAGGGAGAGCACATGTGAGGGCTGTTAGGAGTGTGAAACATTATTCTAAGAGTCAGCCAAAGACCACTGTAARACAACCTGGATATTAGGATTTATTACATTGCATGACATGACTTGAAGTTTGCCCACAGGCTAAAGCTGGGTGAAATAGGTCATGAAAGGGAGTCAGAGAGATCACTGCTCGAAAGAAGTCAAAAGGGGACATGAGCCATTCTGTATGTAAAGAAAGTCAGAGCAAATTGCAGATTTACTGGAGAGAACAGTGTTCCTGTCCATGTCCCCTAGGTAAAGCTGTTCAGTACATGACACAGTTTGACAACCTGGCACGTGTGATTGCAAAGTAGAGGCAGCCCATTCACCTGAAGTTCAGGCTGATGAAACATTCCTTTAAAAGCCAACATCTAAAMCTCCTTGTAGCAGTGAAACACCTTTCTCGTGTCCTCAGTAAACTTACCAACATACTCTAATAAATTTATTTCTAATGCAAAACTGTGTATGAGTTTTAACCCTCTGAGCATCTAATAATCTTGAAATGATCTGATAACTAAATTTTGAGGTGCATTGCTCAGATTGGGATGCATGAGGCAAGGGAAGAAAAAGTATGAGGTACAATGTRCAATACATATTTGCACCCTGGTATCTTCTTAATCCTAGAAGGACTTGTTAGACAGAATCAGTAAAAGAAGTATGTGCTCCTACTGCTGCATGTGTTAGGAATTAGGCCTATCAGGGTGGTAGTTCTGCCTCCAATCACCGGAAACGGACTAAAACACCTTTCTTTGTCACTACCTGTCCCAACAACCACAGCAGGCATCATTGCTGTGTGGATACTCAGAGAAAAATGCCTTCTCCTCRCAGACAACATGCTGTAGGTTTGTCTAATATCCTTAATGAATAAGGTCAGGCATACTCACTAATTAGGGTGAGTAGCAAAGGATTTGGGTACATTTGGCAAATCCTAGTTACTTCCTGCTCAGGGCTGGTATGGTTGTGATCAGGAGGAGTCACATGAACATTGGGTCCTACTGGCATAAAATTTGTCTCAAGAATAAAAACCKAAACTCAAGCACTTTATCAAAATCAGGTTTGAAGCACCTAGTAAAAAAAAAATCCTGAAATTTATTTATTTTGTTACAAGTCAGCCAACTTATGACTTCTACCTTTATCATAACTGCACATTAGAAAGCTTATTTTTCACACAAACTTTACTCCTTTTAGTCTGAAACCATCATGTATTTAGTTTTTACACTTAAATGCCAGAATTCTCATCCTTTCATGACAAAATAGGTGAATTTTTATTTTTTACTTGACTTTCTTTTCAAAAGTAATCAGTTTTAGTTATAAGTGACTAATATACTCAAACAATACTAATTGCAATATTATATGCTATTGGTAGTGGGTAACTTTATAGGTTTAGGTGAGGACTTGGATGCTATGATAATAGTATGTCAAATAGTATGTCTTTAACTGCTAGGATAAAGCCGCTTATTATTTTCCTGAGAATAACTGGGACTAGATTTTGGGCTCTTCTAATCTTTGAAACCCACTGATTTTTAAGTTTTCCATTTCTTGATATAATTTGGTTTTAAATTAAACCATCAGGGGCTTTACTGTCTTTTGCAGATGTTTTCCAATAAGCATACTAAGTTAAGAAATCGATATTGACAATAAATATCACACATCTGTAGCCTCCAGAGACATTTGCCAAAGAATTAAATACCAATTACAAGGTACTCTTCACMGAGATTTTTTATAAAAATCCCCGAAGGTGCCAGTGGTGAATAAATGCCTTAGGTTTAATATTTAGGAAAGCAGGCATCTCAAAGAACAAGTGCATCATGCTCTAGAGAAGAATAAGACCAAATGAATAGACCCGGCAAAAATTAGTTCAAGATTTGATCTGGCACTAAAAACATCTTAACRTAATTTGCCATGAGAAGAGGAGAACAATGCCACCAGTTCAAGTTGCATGCTGGGTTTTTTTCCTTGTAAACTATTCACAAAAAAACAGTTAAGTTTTCATACAGAGAGTGCATGTACTTTCTCAAAAGCCTTTTTTTTGACATCTATCAGTTAACATGATCCATTTAGCTGTYTTGTAAATTTTAAAGAGATTTTCTTCAAAATGAGTCTGCCAAATAATGTAGGTATAAGATTGGTGTCRATGCGGGTGGTGAAACTAAAAAGCCCAGATTTGGGGCATGGGAAATAAAGGATGAAAATGAGAATGATGTTTGATGCTTATATTTGTTTCCAATAATCTGCGGTCACAAAATGGAAGGATGTAATATGCTAATTAACCAAGAAGACAATGAAAATAACACAAATGTTGATGCCGTCTATGGAAGCGTAAGCTCAGCTGAGATGACAGAATTCACCAAGAGTAGCCACATATTTCAGTTTTGTGGTAGGACAAAATATATATACTTCATGAAAACAATATTTTCCTATCATTGTTAAAATGTCRAGAACTCTGTTGCACTTTGATACCTTCTTTTCCAAATGTTTCTTACATTAATTTTTSTACAGATAAGAGAACAATATGGCAACTAAGCTGAAAATTTTGTGCAACTTTTTACATGTACTACAGAAAATTATACTTGAACTTGGTTTTTGTTGTAACAGAGAGAAAGTTACTCAAGGATTAAGAGATATCTGTGCACAGATAAAGGCATATAATTTTATTGCACCTAGTACATTACTTCTGAGGATGGTAAAGATCTCTCTTACCAACTCCCACTCTTACTGAGTCCTTCAAAGTGTTAGGAAGAATAGCATTCCTAATGCCTGGGTATTAATGCAAGTGGTTTGATTAAAAAGTTATTTCTTCTCAAAATTTCCTGAAGGTGCACAAAAAAGAGCACATATTTTTCTATAAGAAACATATATTTGTCTTTAGAGGGTGCACAGGAATCATATATTCATGCTTTCCAAACTATTTAATAATTTAGCAAATATGTCTAATATARCTTCTCAATTCCATCTGTAGAGATGTGTTCCAAGGATTTATGATGCCTTGTTAGAAAGCATCATTCTCTTAATTCCTTTCTGTTTACCAGGGCTTCTTGAAGCTATGATGAGATGTTAAGTAATACCAAAAATCTATTTTTCTTAGTCCTTATTGTATGCTTACAGTTTTTATTACTTATATAGGGGTCTTACTGAAACAGTTGCACCCATTTTATTTTTGTCTCACAATGGGATTTTTATATGTTTATTATTTTTTCTTATSATCCCCTGCATGTTCATTTTTCTGATGGGGATCAATACTTCATCAMTAGCATGGAAGGAAAAAGGCAGGCACAGCTGTAGGAAAAAAGTATTCATTGATCATAACAAGAAGACAGAGTTGAGAGAAGTTTGGGTTTACCTGGAAAAAGCCTGACTGTCTATTCTCTCCCCTGAGGTTGTGGTAATACAACCACCTCCTCACAAGCCCTGAGTTTTTTATCACCACTTCAAGTCATCATTTTAGAGCCAGATCTGATCAGCTTTTATATTTTAACTTTTTTTACTAAGATGAGTTTTAGGATGTGCAGCATTGATGGCTGCAAACATTTTGTTTATACAGCTGTCTTCATTGCTACTATAATGAGAGAAATTTCCCCATAAAGGATGGAAACTCTTAAAGCCTAAAGAATACMTAGAGAGTTGCCAGGTTACATAAAGTAGAAATTATCTTATCCATGGTAACGCTGTTGTGGTGAAGGGGGCTGGGACAGGGTTAGTGTTCAACCTATACTTTCATGTAATACCACCACCTACGTAGCTGTTTGCAGAATTCAGAATTTGGATTCCAGATCTAAACATTTGATCAGATTACTGAACTATTCTAAGTTCAGAGAAATTATGTCTATAAATAAAATACTGATAGCAGCTACCATACTTAAAACAATTTAGACAGTCAGTARGGCTGATGTGAGAGTGTAGATCCAACACAAATGTCTTCATGACTGACAAAAGCAGATCTACTGCAATTAGCACGATATAAAAGTTTTCAGAGTCTATGCCAAATTTCATTCAGACAGACACATATAGGGGAAATTTGTGCACAGTCAATCTCAGAATCATCTGGTTACATTTTCAGTCCCTTATAAGCTTGTTTACTAAGTATTGTCATAACCCTCCATTTCTCTGTATATATGGCTGTTCTGTAAAAGCTGTTTTCCAATATGTTATTTTTTTTCTTTTTGGGTCTCCTACTTTTGTCTACTTGTCTATTATATATAGTCTGAGAAAACAAGCWATTATTTTGGTAATTAGTGCCTCTGAATCTTCTCCATAGACTAAAAGATTAAGAAAGATCTACCTACCAGTGAATCACTTCAGTTTCCAGACCTTTAGTTGGGCTACAGTTTTTTGTTTTATATGTGTGCGTTCTTATGAAGTAWGTGTTGACTTACAGAGAAATATTTTATCATTTTTTGTGGGCCTGTGAAGCTTCTGTGCAAGTAGTACTGGTRTTGAATCTGATTCCTAAAGTGATTAATGTAAGATTACATCTTAGGCTTTGGGATTCCAGTCAGAAAATATTCTCCTGGTGCATCTTTTAATTTTAYTTTTAGAAAAATTTTGAATCAAAATAGTATATTTTATCTAAACTATCAACCCCCCTGCCCCAAACATGCAAAATAGTTCACTATTAAAAAACCCAGACAAAGAAATATACCCTGACAGAAACATGTTGCCCATTAACAAAGAAAAAATAATACTGGACCAAGGCAGGCAGTTAATTTGCATTATAATCAAATCTGCAAGTGAGAGTAAACATATTAGAGTGGATGTTTAAAATGTGTATTTATTGAATGACCAAAGTTAAATATTTCAGAATAGCAGTCACATTACCCTGTATGCTTGAAATAAGATATCTGAAATAAATGAAATGAAATGTYGAACAGAGAAGAATGTACAACATCTTTTCTGTCTATTGAACTTTTGCTGTTAAGTAGCAGTTCGAATCAAATCTTTTTTAAAGTTTCTTTCTTTGCTTGTGCTAAAATACTTCTTTCCTAATGCTCTTTGACAAGATATCTGAAGGAAAGGACTGTGTCTATTTTTATGTATCATCCAAAGTGTTGATGCATTCCAGATTTGTTCATCTCAAAGTAAAATCAGTATTTCTTTTATGTTCTCGATTTCTGGATGTACAAATATAAGTGAGAATTTCMCAATCCCCTCTTTTGCATTCATGTACCTATGGGTGTTTATGAAGGTATCCCAGTGTGTGCATGTATATACAGACTGCATTTCATGATGTAAATACTGTTCTGGGATATACTAGATATATGATTTTATTACTTGCTCATCTTACAAATTCCATCATCTGTTTCATGGACAAGCACTTTGATAATTAGTTTCACATGCAAAGGTCAAAACTCTTTCTCATCCAGCTATCCAGCTAACCATGTTGTGGTTGTGGGGTTATTAATTAAATTTAAAAAGAGTAAGTGAAAAGTTCTTGTCCCCATTTGATTTACCTGCACAGTTAAAGCCCTCAATCAAAAGTGAATTTGATTTTAAGGTATCTATCAGAAATGGTTAAATTACAGTTTATGGTAAACTCAGTCTTAGATTTTCATATTCAAGCTTGTCATTTGTTACCAAGATTCAAACAAAAGCTGTCTCACTACATGCTAGCTTTGTTTTGTCTTATTCAGACCCCTGCTATCACATGTTCTTTCTGCCAGTCCTTGCTCCTCAGAGGAAAGACTCCTCACACTCTTTCCCTGCTACATTGTGGGGTCCCTCCCATGGAAGTCAGTCCTCCACAAATTTCTCCTTCCCACAGGCAGCGCTTATTCACAAACTACTGCATCGTGTGTCCCTTCCATGGGGTGCAGCTCTTCTAGATTGAACTGCTCCAGCATAGGTTCCCCCCTAGATTCAAAATGTTGGTCYCTTTTTAYGGGCTGCAGTCCTTCAAGGACAGCCTGCTGCAGTGTGGGTCCCTTACAATGCCACAAATCCCATCAGAAAACCTGCTGGAGTATGTGAGTCCACAGGTCCTTACCAGGAATCTGCCCCAGTGTGAGCCTCCCCCACAGGCTCCTGGTGGATCTCTGCATCCCTGTGCTCTTCCACAGGCTCAGGGGCAGAGCTGCCTCACCTTGGGCTGCACCATGGGCTGCAGGGAATCTCAGCTCCCAAGCCTGGCTCACCTCCTGCCCCTCCTTCACTGGCCGTGGTGTCAGACATAAGCTGACAAAATATGCAGATAKAGCTACTCCTCTCACATATGCTCACTCCTCTATTTTCTGTCTGCAATTACTTCTRGGCAATAACTTTGCTTTTCTTCTTAAACGTTATCCCAGAGGTGCTACTGTCTTATGACCCACCCTCRGCCAGCAGTGTCAGTCTCAGGGATRGCTGGCATTGGACAGGGGGGTCACACCTGTCGCCATGCCTGCCACAAAAACATTGACGCATGAAGAAATGCACTTTATKCTGCTGAAGACTTTTCCCTGTGATTATACACAGAATAGTTTGGGCATAAGGAACATACTGTCATAAAACATTTTCTCATTAAGTTAGTCAAAACGTATTTTTCCTTTTACTCAAAATATTAGCTTGGTCAAGATATCTCATCAAGGTTTAGTCAGTCCATTATTTATTTTAAATTTTAACCACCGCATAATTGTAAAATTTCTTTCATTTTAAGCTTAAATTTTCTATGAATATCCAGCAATTCCAATGTAAATCAACATGCTTATTTGGTTTAAAAAACAGACTAAGCTGCCTTGTGTATAAGTGAATTTACACTGGAGATTTTACCGGTGTAATTATTTAATCAAAAAATCACATACTATCCAATTATTATTCTGCTAGTGAACATTTTCTATATAGATCAGACTTAATTCATTTTATTGGCAAGTAGAGCAAAGAAGTCAGCTTTCCCCGTTGCTATAGATTCATGGACTGCAGCCATAAAAGTCCATTTAATCATCCAGCATATTTTTTTTTGTGTAACATAAGACTTCAAATTAATTCCTGCTTGAGTTAGAGCAGCATGGGGGAACCAACMTACATTTAAGAATTTAAGAATAACAAATGCTTACCACTTGATTAAAATATGTCTCATGCTACTCCTAAAACTATTTTATTTATAATTTGAATATATCTTGCTTCAACTACCAGCCATCTGAAATTATTAGGTATTTTTTTCTGATAGAGGGAAGAAACTTCTCTTGCCAATCAACTGGCCCTTTAATTATAACACCTAGTTGCTAACAAAATTAGTTCTCCAGTTCTTTCTCTATTTTTGCGGTTCATTTAACCTGTTCCATTTAAGACATGCTTGATGAAAGCTCCAAAACTAGGTGTTACTAACATAAAATTACAGCACTCTAAGAAAAGAAAGTTTGGAGATTTTCCAGAAACATCACAGGTTTATTTAYGAATTCACAGATTACATTATCCCTAGGAATTGCAACATAAGAGTCAATGTATATTCTCAACTAATTATTCAAATTACTCAAAGTATTTATCAGACCTCTGCTTTACATGGTAGTGCCCACCCTGCTGCAAATAAAGCTTAATTTTTCTTTTGTATTTTTTTACTGTATGTTTAGATGTAATTAACTTTTTTCATTGGGTAGACCAAAGTTTATTGAAAATCAGACTTTATCAGTAACTGGTCTCATTCAATTATTTCAACCACATTTCTCTTAGCATGTTCAATGAGAAGTAAAGCTTCCCTACCAGACACAGGTAACAAACAACAGCAAAACACAAAAAACCCATCAAATTTGATAGGGTCCTKCTAGAAAACTAACTACTAAAAGTTTTTCAACTCTTGGTTAAAACTTTCTATCTAGACAGTGTTACATCTATTTATTATGTGTGAGCCTTATTTTATGTCTTCATTTTTTTATTAGACATCATATCAAGAGAAAAACTTGTGGTGCAAAGGGTGTATTTCATCAAACCCATTTTAATTGTTAACAAAAACTGTAATGTTGAAAAAATTATCAAGCCAGTTTGATGAGATTTATTTTCCATAAACCCATTTTGAATGACATTAATTGTATATACCTCCTTTATTTCTTTATTAATCAAGTGTTCTCTCAGCCTCTTTCCATCACTTTGTCTGAAATCAATGTCAGACTGACAGGCCTAACATCACCCAGGTCATCCAACTCACCTTTCTTGAATGTTATCACAATATCATCTTTCTTTCGGTCTCTGGAGAACTGCCCCAGCGTTTCAAAACTTACAGAAAATCAATGTTAATAGTGCAGAATATTCATTGGTCAGATATTTGGCAGCAAGTTAAGTAAATTCTCTGATTAAAACCCATTAAACTTTAGCACAGGCTGTGCAACATTAATCTAATAATCAAGGAAGAAAGAGTACACCTTTTTCAAGTAATCAAAATGCAACATCTGATATTTTCATAAGAACAGAAAAACACAGATGTGATTATTAATGGATAAAACTTACAGTTAAAATTTTAATTGTTTCTGACACACACAAAACCTCCTCCTTTTTAGCCTTACATTGGAAACAATTATCCATGTGTAGWAGGAAATTTCTTTCAAATTCCTAGCTTCTGATTTGTATTCTTCCATTTGTAACATAGAGACATCTTTGTTAATAATTTAGATGAATGTTTTGGAGTCTCCATATCTGGAGATATACAAAGTAGCTGTCATATAWAGCTTTAAGCTTTGCACTCCTGCTTGATTGCAGGGTTGGACCAGATTTCCTGCAGCAGTTCCCTCCCTACCTTAACCATTCTCTGATTCCATGGTCAAATGATGATAAAACTTAATATATTTTCCTTGTGACAACTATTACAATTTTTTAGTAAGGAAGTTTCCATTTATAATTTTTCTTGTTTCATTTAATATTTTACTTTAACCTTTGAGCTATATCCAATATTTGAAAGCTGCACTGGATTCCTCTTTCACAAGCAGAGGTTTTCCAGCCAAGGCCTGTAAATTAGCACTTACAGAGTCAGTCACCCTGTTCAACAGAGCAATTTGATGGTTTATGTCAGTTGAATATATTTCCAAATTAATAGAATTAACAATTAGTTAATTGTTCCTTCTGAGAGGTAAMAGGGTATTTTTCAAAAGTGGTCTCMTTTTTTCTGCCTRCTCAGGTCTCTCCTTCAGTACTATGAAATTTATTCAAGGTTGAACTGTGAAGATAACTTTACTTTAAAARTTTACAAAGTCATGTTTCTAGCTCTAATGCCAAGAAAAATATGTATATTTATATAGAGACTGTCACATATAGACTATATATAAATACATATTTAAATAAAACATACATAGGATATAGATTCAATTCCCAATTAAGACAGTGTATTTAAGTCCATACATGTAGTTTTCTGCCTCTATGCTACATATATTGCTGTGTACTACCCAGAACAGCCCAAAAAGCTGATTTCAATGCTGTCTAAGAGTCTTCAGATTACCCAAGCCATCCACACAGGACTGACATGGTATTCACAGGAAAGCCAGGATGTCAAGCCCCTAGAAAACACAAACTGAACACACAGTGCACTGAGGTTTCAGCTACCGTAAGCAATGCAGTGTTGTTTCAACACATGTCCAGTGCCATCCAAGATGCTCTAAGCCATCTSTTCCTCAAGTTTTAGAAAGCTATGTCATGAAGTGTAGAGCAATGAAAACTAGAATGAAGATCTCAATCATCCAGGTTCTCSTTTTCTGGAGAGAGGTTCTCCTTTTCTGCTGCATTCTTCCT
This sequence comes from Alauda arvensis, assembly GCA_902810485.1. NCBI lineage: Eukaryota > Metazoa > Chordata > Aves > Passeriformes > Alaudidae > Alauda > Alauda arvensis. Next base: position 398,888 of record CADDXX010000355.1, read on the forward strand.
TCATTTAAAAGCATTTCAACTGCTTTTGAAACAGAGAAAACATTAATTTTTCCTAAATTAATATTTATGTAAGTTTACTTATAAATATTTCTATGGAGCAATTATAACAATTTATATGCAATTATTAACTCCTTGAATGAATAACTCCTAGTAACATATTCTCTCTTTTGATATTCTCTCCTTTGAACTCAAGGTGTTTCCTTCTCTTGCACATTTTCCCAGTACCTAAAAAAAAGGTGGTTTTAGTGGAAGAAAATTGTGCATCACGACTGTGGCCTCTTTACTTAATTGATATATATGTACAAAAGTTGTTTGCATATTTAAATTTTCAAGTAAAAGTTTCTGAGTAATTTAGCAGTGTCTTTGAAGCAACAGTTCAGATTAATTTCTAATTTCAGCGTCCTGGAGAGGTTTTTAGATAATGAAAACTGTCTTTTCTTATTATATGTCAATAGGATTTTTTCATATTATAATTTTGGCATTTCAAATTCAGAATTTTCTTCCTATCTCCATGTTTGCATTTTAATTGGATGAGACAATCCAGCAGATTAGAACAAAAATGTCAACTTGTATTTCYAGCCTTATTATTTAAAAACTCTGAGGAACCATATGACTTTGGCATTACTGTGTGCTGTTGTTTCACTGCATAACCAACACAGACAGAGTGAATTTACGGTCATTTGGAGTATTTGACAAATACTAAAGGAAAATTGCCATATAAGCAACGTATAAATACAGTCAAGCAATTTATTTCTCATTTTCTAAKAAGCAATTTGATAAGAAAATGTTTGCAGAATTAAGTGAATGGCTGCATTATCCATGTTAGTAAACAGATTGGATTATTTCCTTCTTTCTCCTTGTGATAAGCAACTTTGCACTTCCCTAGGTGTGACTTCATTGGTGTATGAATAATGCAGCTTTTTCAATTAATTTATCTCAAGAACAAGAGCTATCCAACATTTTTCTTTCCCTTTCCTGATATGCCCTTTGTCAATTCTTCCTTATGAAGTAAATTGTTGAAATGTAGAYGAAAGAGAGATAAAAATTCCTCAAGGCACAGTGAGTGAAACAAAGGAATATTCAGTTTGCAGAAGTTATTCTTGATTTATTCTTGACAGTTGTAATTGAATTAGATTTCTAGGGGAAATAGCAAAGGTTGATTAGAGATGACAAGCAGCTTTTGACAGTTTTTGTAGCTGCAGCACACTGTATGAGTATATCAGTAATATATGAATGGATWTTATATTACCAAATTCATTAGTTAAGGTCGACATTTATGCTTGTCAAGTAGTCAAAATTCAGGTTGAAATTATAGCATATAAGCTTATGGTTATATCATCAGTCATGGAATTTCAGTGATAAAGTGTAACAGAGACCTGGAATTCAGTACATGTGCAAAAATATTTTTAATAGAGCAATTCATTCTTTGCAAAATGATAATTCAGGTCAACATTGGTATATGCAATAAAAATGATGAGCATAATTGATTTCATGCTTAGATTTTCACATAAYTTATTTTTATTTGAATGAGAAAAACGGCTTTTTTAAACATTTCAATAGTATGTTCAAGAAATAAAAAATGTCAGTAAGTCTCACAGACGTACACATAGTGAAACCTTTATCTCATAGAAATAATAGTTAATAATTCAGCTGGAAATTAGGGTTGCACTGGTCATTTTCCTCAGCTTGTGAATTTATAACGTGTGCTTCAGGATATCAAACACATTTGGACATATAAAGAAGCTCACCAGTTTCCAGACATGTTTTAGATAACTGCTGTATGAAGCTATACAGAAGAAGAAGAAATAAGTTACCATCTTTGCACTCATAATAAATTAGTCCCCTGTTTGTTAAAGCTCATTTGAAAACTCTTTTTCGTACTCTTTTATGTTCTTTTGGTGATATTCTGGAATCAAAATATCTTCATATAAAAAACTGCTAGCCTTCCTTGACTTCCAAAACTCCCAAGGCCTATGTTACATATATCTATCTCTGATGATGACTAATTATATACAGTAATTTGGCATATATAATATCATATTAAAAGTCAAATGAAAACATTCTGCAGCACAGACTCTCTAAAGTCTTTGAACATGTTCACATATACATTTTACAATTCTTTCTGCATACTTCAACTGCTTAAAAGTTGACCTTACAGAAAGCCTTTGGGGTAAAATATGTGAATGTTAATAATCCCCTAAACACTTATTTACATTATAAACTCTTAAAGCTTCAAAGGAACTGTCACAGGCTCCTCTCCCAAACATTTCAGTCCCATGTCCATTCATCAYTTGCTTTTATCATGCAAATTCTCAGACAGAAGGAAAACTCCAGTCTGAATGAGACACTGGCACTTAGAACAAATATGGTTTTTCTTTTTCCAGTGAGTGAGTAATGTTCTTTAATTTCAGCCTTTGTTAAGATAATTTCAATCACAGTCTTGCAGATTCCAGATATAAAAGCCATGAATATTGTGTGAGTTGTGTAAGGTTAATATGCTCAATATAAGCGTGRCAGAGCCTTGCCATGAACTCCAGTTAGGAGGGAAGCTCAGGGTTGCTTTGCACAAGACCAGTAGGCAATCTTTTCAATGCAAAGTTTACAATCCAATTTAAATCACAAAGCTATGAGTACAACAGACTGAAGGAGAAAAGTGGTGATGAAATAATGTTTAGTCAGAATATTTTTCCTGTAAAGTGTTGTTCCAGTCACACTGTGTGAGGTTATGCAGTCTTTGATGAAATTTGAGTTACCAGTATTCTTTAATTAAAGTTGCCAAAAAAGCTCAAGTCTTTATTTATTCTGTATTATGCTTTATTTTGTAATTTATTTCATATATTTACATTTTAGCATATTTTTTATTAGTTCTATATTTTATGTATTTAATAATAGTAATAGACAGTATTTAGTACCACTCCTAAATGGCATAATAATTAGCTTAAGTGTATTACTGGCTTTTATGTAATCCTCTACATCTTCAATGCTACCTTAATTGATTTTTTTTTTTGTATTTTTTATATTAAGATATGTTCTTTTATATTAAGATATGTTTTTTATATTTTTTTATATTAAGATATGTTCTGTTCTTGGAATGTCACATTGTTTCATTAGAACACAAACAGGAGTTTTACCTTAGAAAATAAGAGAATCTCTTCAGGTATTGAGTGGATGCATGGCTGTTTCAAATAGCTTATGTACCAGTCCAGAATACTTTTGCAGGATATTAGAAATTATGTCATGTTCACAACAGCTTTTCTGAACCTACATTGTTAAGAATTTGGTCTCAAACATAAAAGGTTCAAAGCTGTRGCAAAAGCACACACAAATTCATTCTACTTATCTTTCTTTACAGATGTACAGATCCTTGAAAATCCTTCCTGTTCAGGTATGAGCTTCTTTTCAGAAACCTTTAATAGAAAATAAATGAGAAAAAAAWTCTAAAAGAAGAACTTTGCCATATGTTCTCTCCTTATAGCCCCATTTTTCTCTGATTGTCACACAGAARAAGGTCATATTTTATTATTTTTGTATCTTAGAAGAGAAAAATGCAATTAAAATCTTTCAGCTTATCAGAAAGTTGAAAATTAAGCAAAATTTAAAACACAGCATTACATAACTGTATCAGGCACTGCATAAGATACTGTTATGTTTTATAGAAATCTCACAGAAATAGACAACAGTGATGTTATGCAACAAGAAATAAAAAACAAGTATATTTGGCTTTACCTCCTTCTAATTCACAAAAGATTTCCAATTGAAGACATAAATCATGCAGCAAATCTAGAAAATAAAAATACTCTTTTAAAGCAAGTGGTTTAAAGCAAAACAAACTCATCACAGATAGTTGTCATTTCAGTCCAAGTAAATTTAGCATTATAGTTTAAAAATAGAGATAAATRAATCAATGTACTGACTGCTTCTGATCTGCAAGTTCCTTGCAAGCATCTAGTCACAAAACTCAGCATTTGGAGCATTCTTTGAAGTGTAGGTGTTGTGTGTGAGCACACAGATGTAAATTGTAATCACTGTAGGAAACTCTCACAGCAGTGGTTTAGCATATTTGCTAAAATTCCAGATTGTGAGAAAATAGTACAGCTATTTTAAATAGCATTTTATTTCTGATTTAGAAAAATATCCAACAGAATACTATGATTTTTGCTAGGAATATAAGGTTGATCAATTTTCAACTAATCTAGAAAAAAACATGTTAGAGTCTGCAACATAAGCAGTCTCATTTCAGTGTTACCTCTTTTTCTGATTTCTGTACTCTGTACTGGGGAATAACATTTCATGTACTTTAGAATTTGTTTCATCATCTTGTAGTCAGTGATTGCTGAGACAGAATACTAAGTCTTTCAATTTTTTTTAAAAGTCTAAACTTATGTTATTTTCAATTGCTAGAATACTCCACTGAAATGAGTGATAGAAAAAATGAAATAGCTCTTGGAAAATGAAAACTGAAAAAAAAAAAGTAAAGCAATAAAGAGGTCTAAAAGGAAGAGGTTATAAGAGCAAACAACTCTGAACTACAAACATTTCTGAATAAAGAGATCTGCAGAAGAGCAGTGTGCATGCTGAAGTCCAATATCAAAGAAAAATGTTGTCCTTCTGAACACATTCACTGCCTGACTTTGCCTGAATACTGAATGAAAAGAGAAATGGGCAGTTTTAGAATGTGCAAATTTAGCTRTATTGCAGCTTTGAACTTACTGACAATTGTGGGACACTACATTAGCACTGGTTAATAAGGTTTGTTGAAAAATATTCAGTTAGTAACAAATAGTTAGTGGAAGGAAATTATTAAGTTCTTCTGTATCTCTATGCTCTCCATTCATTTAATCAAGTTTGAATGCCTCTTGATTTAGTCCTGGCTCTTGAAACAATTGCCACAATCATTCTAAATTTACTTTTCTGGGTAGTATATGTCATTCATCAGATTTCAGATATGGTGTTCTTACTTTTGAAAGGTATTTTGAGGTCAATGAGCCATATTGTGCTCATGATGGGCAGATTAGGCATTTCTGTCAGTTTTTATCAAAATGAGAAGTACTAGTTCTGAATATTTTAATTTATTTGTCTCTCCTGCAGCATATATTTCCCCAGCAAATTGATTTGTAATGTTTGTTTTTATTTTACGTGTTAAAACTGAAGATGTGAAAGGAGATCTCATGTGAAGAATTCAAATAAAATTCTCCCTTCCAATCAGAGCTCCAGCTGTGCAGATAGTAAGGCAGCAGACAGAACAGTGACAGTGACAGAAGGCAATACAAGTGGAATTGAAAACAGACCTAGTATCAGTAGTACAAGTTAGAGTAAAGGGGATACTACAGTACYTCCAAACTTTAAAATGTGATGCTTAACTTGTGAGGTAGATCCTCTCCCAATTGCTTTGTGCCACCWTTTTCCTRATGAAACTCWAAGAACAKTTGTTTAAGGCTCATGCAGACCTGGACTGTCACCAGAAGCTGACTCTCCACCTGTTTGCTGTACTATCACTCAAGGCAGTAAACATTTTTTTCTGCAAGTCTTTTCCAATGTGAGCAATTGATTCAGTTATCACACTCACATAATGCAATCARGAAGAAAAATTACATTGACAAATTTTTAAAAATCATGCTTTAGCCTGAGAAATATTGGGAATTCCTGATAAAACAAGTTTCATGCTGCAATGGGTGAAAAAATCTTAGCACACATCTTCAGAAAGTCAACACATGGAAGAAGTTTCTGTCTTCATACCCTGTAATTTAAAAATTATTTCCATTGCACTTGGAMTTGAGGTAATGATACTTGAATTGAGTTTGGGCAAACAGACTGGGAAAAACATTGACAGATAGAGGAAAACTTGTCAGTAGCGTGGCACAGGGTCAAATTTTAACTCTGATAGATTGATTAGATAGAAGAGTAATTGTTAAACAGTTTCACAATGTTTGATAACTTTGTCTACCCTATTTCACTTATCTTGAATCAATATAATGATACAGAAACTATTGAAAATAAAGTTTGTCTCTGTATTTATAATTCTTTTTCTTCCTCCAAGACATTTTTTGATAAATTCAATTTTCAAGTGAAGTTTTTATAAAAGAAGAAATAATAACTGATAATTATTTCTGCTACTGTTTCTGGACTTCTAACACGTGGAATACCCACAACATCTGAGGTTCTGTTGTGCAGAGCTTTAGCCAACAATTAGCTTTCAGAATTAATTAGCCTGCTATTTCAGATAAACTCTTAAAGCTTCATGGTAAAAGACATTTGGCTTTCTATGCCTCTAGGTTCAGGCAGTTTCAGTGAATGCAATAGTACCCACAACTCGCAAAATTTTGCTGCCCTGCTTCCTTGTTTGTTTCTTGGTTTCACCTTTACTGCTCTTATGATCACAGATTCTTGAGTTAAACCTCAAGTTGTCAAAGCTGGGCAGTTTAGTTTAGCCAAGCTATCTGTAGCTGTTCAGCGTAAACAGGAATTTCCCTGCCAAGACAAACAGCTTTTTCTCTCAAGCACAGAGAATGCCCTGGCTGAGCTGCCAGACTAGAGAAAAACATACATGGGGTATGGACCTCAGGCCTGACCCCTCAAGTCAGCCCAAACTAAAATGGCCATAGGGATGCAGAAAAACATCTAACTGAATAGAAAAATACCAGATGAGTAGAATCTTTCCCTGTTTTTTTTTTTTTCTTTTATTCTTACCATGTGAAAAAAGTCTTAAAAGTTGCTTACAGGTTTTAATTGTTTATTTTGACTCTTCAACTTCTGATCTTCGCAGTGTTGACTAGAATCAAAAGACAAAAACTTTCAAAACAATATTGGGTGGTAAGATAGAAAGCAATTCTTTGGTGAAAGCTTTCAGATGCACAAATAGGCTATGTACACACAGGATACAGGATTTCTACAATTTTTATAAGTTAAATTAACTAGTATATCTAGCAGGTACATCCAATGAAATACCAGTTGCCCAAGAAACATACCCCTAGGTCAGCCCTTTGGAGCTGGCCCAAGGGGTTCTCTGTCCCATATCTTCTTATGTYTTTAAAATTCTGGTGAAAAACAAGATGCCTTTTTTAGAAATTCTCTTCTTGGGAATAATACGAAACTGAATTGCAAGAWAGTGTTAGAAAGGGTTAGCTTATTATTCTAAAATGTGAGAAAGGTCAGGAAAGGTACTAGAAACTATACAACTGTATATAAAAAAAAAATCTACAAAGCAACAATTATGTGAAAAAGCTAAAAATCTAAGCATCAGCAGAGATGAAAAAAATAAAAATCATGTAAAATGGAACATATTCAGCAAATTGTAACAAATGTTATGCATKAATAGTTAATAGATGTCTTTTTTGCTTCAGACTGTTGCATCTGTCCTCCACAGTAAAGTGTTGAAGTTTCCCACCTCTAAAGCTGATATAATCAGATTTCCAGGTTAAAACCCTCGGTAGTTTATTTCTGTGTAAGTACCTGCTGAAAGAGCTTGTACATCCCTTCTTTGATTCATTATTTATATGGGTTATTTCAAGGCGCTAACATTACTGGCTCAAGAGACTTTAATAATATTCCACATTCACTTTCAAAACCAAGTTATGTTCTTACCTTGAAATCATTCTTCTGCTCTCTGTTAGGGAAATTCATAGGATTCTGTAAGAACAGCTCAAAACACCACACTGGGATTGGAGAATGAGGAGTTAATATGTCAAACTYTGGGGGAAAGGGGAAGAGATTGGAGTAAGTCTTTCTCATCATGGACCTATTACAAGCTAACACAAAAGACATAAAAAATAGTTACAGGCTTTTCAGAAATTCACTGTGAACTAGCAGTGCTGAAAAAAACAAAGAAAAGCAGTTTTGTGCAATAGCATTTTGGTCTGATTTTTGGCAGATATGCATTCATCATAACTGCAGATGAAGACGCTGAATACCTGCAGAAAAGGAGGGAGTTCCCRATTTTCATGGGRAAAAATGTAGCTATTATTGGGCTTTTTTGCCTATAACAGAAAGGCATGACAAGAATCAATGCTGGAGTCAGAAAAATTGAAATTATAAGTAAAGCAAAATATATTTTAATAGTATTATTAGCCTTGATGACAAGCAAAAAATGATAGATTTGCTGTCTTTTGGTGTCTTTTAGTGAAGTTTATATTTCTTGGAAGACAAGTATTAGCCAATGATCCATATCCAAATGCAGATTATCAAGTTCAGTGGAGGTTGTTTGAAATGTAATGGCCTGTGACATACAATACAACAGACTAGTGATGCAAAAATGCCTTCTGGCCTTGCGTACTTCAAATCAATAAACTTAAAACTGAAAAAAAAAGTGCAGAGCCACAGTTATGTTATATATGCATCAACCTATTCCTCCCCCATGGACTTCCAAGGATAAATAACAGCTCTTTCTTCTTAATAAAATAGGAAAAATGCTTTTTTATCTGAAATAAATAAGAATAAGGGTAAAAATTTGCTCCTACTGACATTACTGGAAATGCTGACATTAATTAGTCAAGTCAAACTTCAACCTAAATCTCTAACTCCTAGAGTTGAAACTAATATAAACCCTGAAGTTCTAACTAAATTAGAGGAGAAATTTGTCATGTGTTGTTTGAAAACTTCATCTAAGCTCAAGTATGTTAAAAAAAGAATTGAATGTGTCTTAAGTGCTGTTGGTTTTGGTATATTATATATATGAAATGTACTKATTGAAAGCCTTTGGCTGCCTAGACTTTATAAACATATTTATAGCATGTATATGCTTCTGTTAGYTGCAATTCAAGAAGTTGCTGCTCAACAACGGAATTTAACAAGATGTAACAAGTCCTGTGTCCTGTTTCGGCCAGGACAGATTTAATTTTTGCAGTAACTGAGAGGGTATGGCTGTGRGCATGTCTCAGAGGTTATTCAAAACCGTTTTACCTCATTGCCAGGGGCCAGCAAGAAGGGACTCTCTCTCTCTCCCTYCCACCCCTTGTTTCCAAGAAAACCGGCACAGCTTTCCATAAGGGAAAAAACATGGTGGAGGGAGCCGGGGGTGGTGCTGGCAGCAGTCTCTTGGTTTGAGTTGGAATCCTTGAACATTTAGCATGTAAATCACCCTCTTTTGTACACTTTTGTTCTTAATRTTGTTGCTGTTACTATTMATTTTTGCTTATCTCCTAGCGGTTTGCAGTAACTTGTTTTTGTCTCAACATGAAATCTCTGCCTTTTCCATGTCCCACCAGAGCAGGAAGTGCAGTGAGTGAGCCTGTGAGGGAGAGAGGGCACTGAATTAGYGGGTGCCACTCCTAAATCATAACATCCAGAAAGGAAAATTTGGTAATGGTCATTATGTTAGGGAAATTGTATAGCTATAGCAAGATTAATAGGTTTTTGAAAGCATAAATTGGCATGATGTTGTTTGTGAYTTTTGTTGGAGATGTTGACCCAGAAAATAGAGGAACTCTGATGACCAAGTAAAGAAATCCTGTAAATAGAGAAAAAAAGGCAGGAAAAAAATGAATAACACATGGATGGAGAATTAAGAACAGGATAATTAACAATATTGAAAAATAAAAAAGAGATATTGTTTAAAGACAAAGTCAGGCAAGATGAAAAAAATACTTACCTTCACCTATCCTTCTCACCTGTCTTCCAGTCCAGTCAGGGTCATTAATTTTTAGCTTCTGATATTCCACTGAGCATCTGATATGCATGTCCTAAAGAGTCTCCATTAGATTGCATTTAAGTCACTATCTAAAGTATATGTATTGCATTAAAATTTTATAGAACATATATTGTGAAGTTGTGACGTTTTAACAAAGGTGTCCTGTCAGTCTTTTTTTAGATTCAGCCTTGTTGGCAACCTTGTTCTTTTTATACCTTTTGATTTTCACCGAGAGTAATTAACCTCTCTGTGTGGTGACAGTTTTGAAAAAAAGTGAAGTTATTAATGACCATCATGATTTTATTAAAAATGCAAAAGATCAAATTCAGTAGGAAATTTCAATCAAAGCAGAAAAGGTAGGATGCTAAGCTTGAGTCTCTTAGCATTTCCTCCAGATAGATACACAAAGAATTTGGAAGAACAATAGCATAACCTTCATGAAAATTCCATGAGAACTTTACTGTATTCCTAGGACATACTGTAAGGSAACACCTTGCAAATACTTACAATCTGCTTAGGTATTCAGGGAGTATTTGATTACTGCCAGTTTCATTTGTCCTTAAGATATTCTCAAGAACATAGAAGAAAAGATTGTTTTAACACAATTAATATATATATATATATATATATGTATTTTTATCAGTAGAATTTTGATAAAAGTATTGAAATCAGCTGTTTTATTTATGTTTCATGTAGCAAAACTCTATACACCTTTGTAGTCTGAAGAGGCCTTATAAAGATGTATCCATCTGGAGAAGGGATAATGTCCATTTGTCTTATTCATTTTACTGAATTCCCTTCTTCCTTACATAATGATCAGATTACCTGGCTGAGTTCTGGAAACACACACAAAGACAAGATCGAAGAACATTCACACCATCAATCCACAGATGGATTACAAGGYTTCAGGTTTACCATACTTCATTTACAATTTTAAATCCTGCTATGGGATAGGAGTGACTCGCTAATGGAAAGTTCAGTTGACTGTATAATGGGACAATAACTATATAACTATATAATGGAAAATTTAGATGACTCTATCATGATTTCATGAGACTGAAGGCTCTTTTATCATTGTGTAATACTGCATGTCTCCTAGCATATTCAAAACTGACCGATAGCTTSCTCTTCTGATTAGACAGGATAGAGTTCTTTGCAGATCAAATCCTGTTGGAGTTGCTACTCATACCCCATTTATCATACTGCTACACTCTCAATTAATTAATTCACTGRTGTCAGCTAACAGTGCACTCAAAGCTCACAGTRTGCTCTGCCTCCAAAGCCATGCTTTTTTGTTTAGTATGCAATGTAATCTAAGCATGAGAAAATGAAAAAGCATTCAAATTCTATATTCTTTAATTCCATATTCCCAAAAATTTGGCAATCTTTATGCATTTCATTTGTGAGTAAAAAAATAAAACTCAGCAAAATAAGTGTCAGATTTATTTTAAATACTACTGATTGAATTTCTTCTAGCAAAACCTTCAGGCTAATCATGGAAAATAGGCACAACAAACAGTTTTAATTTTTAATACATATTTTAATACATATTTTGATAAGCAAACAGGCAAACAGTCAAGCATAATTCCTGAGCTTTGATAAAAAAAGGGAGGGATTATTGATATATCAGAAGATATAACCCTTTTGTAAATACTACTGCATTTGGTAGACCAAAGCAGTTTTCAATATTAGAAATCTTTTCAACTTTAGAGGTAATTTGGCASTGGATTCATACACTAATCGGCCTTCATCATGGTATTTGTGACCCACAGTTTTGAACTTAACAGTTGTCTAAAAACTGGCTTGATCAGTCCAAAGTAGAGTATCAATGATGAGAAGTAAATTAAAAGGTGTTTTAAAAATATGAAGAGAGTTAAACCTTCTAGAATTTCTTGTGTCAAAACTGGTAATTAGCACTATAGTCAGTATTTGGAGAAAGCAGCTGAAAGTGTTCCTTGAATATTGAGAAATTTAAAGGCAAGTTCAATACACTTCTCAAAGTTCAACTAGGATTGGGAAAAATCAGTTTTTAAATATATAAATAAAAGTCTCTAGTGAGCTATTTAGTCTATGTCTATAACATTCACATTCACAYGTACAAYATTAAATTATTCTTGTAGTACTTTTTGGAAGTGGGTTCCCTTTTGTGGCTTYACACTAAAAAAAATAGTAGTCCAACAATAAAGAGCTGGATATGTAAACACAGAACAGAGGCACATTCTAACAACAGCTCTGAATTCTGAGCCCTTAGAGGTCCCACAAGACAACTATCTCAGGTCCTTCACACAGCTTTAATTACTTAGCTCAGCAAGTGCTGCTGCAAAGCTAGGCAGGTAGCAGAAAGGTGGGACATATCCAAGAGATTTCAGTTCTGACAGCATAGATGCTGCCCAAAGGCACCTATCTCATTGCTCAATCTGTTTGACCAAGAAGCATTAACCTGAATAAATTTGCTAAGCTGCAGCTTGACAAGGGAGCAAAATATGTCCAAAGGCTTGCTTACATATTCCAGCTACATCCAATAAATCTATTRCTTCTTGAAAAATTTGCTTCACTTACATACCTTAGGTTACTGCAGTTAGGGTATTGCTTCAAAAGCAGTTGTCTAGTTGCCTCACAGATACGTGGGGYATCTTTAATCAAGATAGCTTTCACTGGTGTTCATAGCAGTGAAAGAAGAGCACAGACTTCATCATATTCTTCCAAAACTCAAGGGATTCCAGTTTGTTTGAAATACACATCAGAGTGACTCATGGGATCCCAGTTCCTGAACAAAGGTAGAAACATGTCTCCTACAACATTTATTTCTGCTATCCTTATTGGTATTACTATGWTCATCATCACTGTCATCTTCAACACAGTCAGAGGAAAATGTACCACAGTGCACTCAACAGCTCCAGAGGTGAGAAGCTGCAGCACCTGTGTGTCCCCAGTGCAACCAGAAGCGGGAGTGTGCTTTCAGCAGGCAAAAACACACAGCACCTGTGTACACCACATGTGTATTCACCCAGCCACACAAATCCCAGACAGACAGAGCRCTCAAATGGACACAAACAGCTCCCACAGCCGGAGGAGGATGGAGGTCCACTGTATGTATATACAAATATCTACAGTAAATATATATTAATAATATAATAGAAATATAATTCATTATTTAMATTATTAAGAATATTTAATATAATTGTGTTATATGTAATTATATCAAGTCAATGTATAATTATATTATATAATTTTTCTTAAATGTAAAGATTTTTTTTTTCCCTCCATCTGGCAGTTTGATGTCTTCTTTCTTTCTTTCTTTTCTTTCTTTCTTTTCTTTCTTTCTTTCTTTCTTTCTTTCTTTCTTTCTTTCTTTCTTTCTTTCTTTCTTTCTTTCTTTCTTTCTTTCTTTCTTTCTTTCTTTCTTTNTTTCTTTCTTTCTTTCTTTCTTTCTTTCTTTCTTTCTTTCTTTCTTTCTTTCTTTCTTTCTTTCTTTCTTTCTTTCTTTCTTTCTTTCTTTCTTTGTAAGAACACTTAAACGCTAACAACAGTTTTGATCACTAATTACCAAACAGAAAGATTAGCATGATGATCACCAGGATGCATAAAGAAGGTTTTTATGGCCAGCAAGAGATAAAGAAATTCAAAATAAGAGACTCTGTAGAGCAGCAAGAAATACGAGAGAGTGACAGATTAAATATATAAATTAACTACCCTAAATAAAGGAGGCAATGTTGCTGTAATAAAACTTTCTTTTCAATATGCACTTATATTTGATTAGAGACACCAATAAAAAGRAGATGTTGTAAAAGGCCAACATATGCCTTGAGGCGAATAAAAATCCCAAATGTCATCTYCACAGATGAGACAATAGTTCCAATATTGTATATTTCCTATGGACAGACACAGCTCCTTTAAAGTGTGACCAAAATGCTTCCTGTAAAACCATATGTCAGAGGATTTTGAGAACAGGGAAAGGTTGTATAAATATCTTGGAATAGGACCTGGCTTGCTCTGTGGTTTTGTGCAATGTTTCTGACTTTGCAATCCAGGAAATGCAGTTTGTGTACAGATGACTTTTTGTACATTTCAGATATGTAATCTGAATTATAATATAGGATTTGTGCACAAATATTGATCTGTAATGGTTAAAACAGCAAATTCTGCTMAATAGTCTTTCCTCATAGCTTTGAAGTCAATGAACAAAAGTTTACTTGGACTGTGATACACAGTGAAACTCAAAGAATTATACAGGAAATGCAGCACAGGAATAGGGAAGGTTAGTGCAAAAAATCCTACTCTTCTAAAAATATATAGCACTTTAAGCCCAAAGAAGTATCCATGTTATACTGTTTGACATTAAATTCTTGGACCATATTTCTACATGTTGTAATCCATTAGAATTGAAATTTATACAGAGGTAAAGTAGTTTGCTGTTCTGCTCTAGAAATCATTAGCAGTAAACATTATGTAAATTAAAAATAATAGAAAATAGCATAATATGCAGGCCCAAGCAAAGACCTTCAAAATACTTAGAATATGTGTATAAATCTGAACAAATAGTAAATAGTGAACTAAAATTATTCACTTGCTTTCACTAAGGAAAAAAATAAAAATCTAAATGAAATCTAAACCAACATTTTTCTGGATAAAATTGAATGGGTGACCAATAAACTTTGAAGAGAAATGGCTGGTCAAAAAATTTCATACAAACAGCACATTAGCTGATGGTTTTTATATCTTTTTCTTTCATAATGAAAAAAAAATTTTGCTGATTGTGTTTGAGAAGAACATGAATCCCCACAATTTGCTCATCAWATTTTCTTAGATTTGGGGTCTGGCTTCCACAAAGTAAAGATTTTTATTTTTTTCCTCTTTTCATTCATGGGTGCAAGACAACATATAATTAATGTATTTAGGCAGTAAAATCATCAGATCAACATCTTCAAATTTCACCTGTATTTCTTCTTTAAACAAGGACATKGTGCAAGTGCTGCAAAGGTATTTGCCATCCATTGAAGCAGAAATTCTGGAGTCCCTTAAGTAGCCAGAAAAATGGTAGGGGGTGGAGAAAATGATAAAGGCCTGTCACTCATCTGAAAAGATTGCCTTCCCAGGGTGATCTCCCAAACAACAAAGCACAGCAATTCTAGGGCTAATAATGCCTATGGAGAGTAAAGAAGAGCAGATGAAGTATTATGATATTTAGGAATACAAATGTATTTACATCTTTCTGCCAGAGGTACTGCAAAGCCATTGAATAAATATAAGATAACAGGCTAGAAAGACTGATCTGGAAGTACTCAAGGAAAAACAAATCTGCAAACCAAATGCCAAATAAAAATATCAGCTTCAGTTCTGTGTGCTAAAATACAAGATACAAATATAGCTACTTAAACATAATGTACACAGCCATTAAAGTTTTCCACTGAAATATGTTTGTGGCATAACTAGGAAAGGGCTGCTGCAGACAAAGGACTTTGAGGCAGAAGCTGTCTTTTTCCTAGTAAGGTGGAGTAATATGGCATTAATGTAATATATTTCTCACCAAAAGAGTTTAAAAAGCCTTGTGGAGGCATAGCAGTGTAAAGATACTGATTCATTATTTTACAACTCTGAAGTTCCCCCTCAAAAATGACACAAAATTCTGAAGAAAAAGACCTCTTTTCTCCATCTCCCCCTCCCCAAATATAACACACAGGACACACTTTACTCAACAAAGATTCACTGAAGATACATGACAATTCCAATATATTACTTTATATTATATTACCACACTATTCTATCATATACATTTTATATATATACATTTAGAATCTCACCTTCTAAGTAATTCTGGGAATGTGSACATTTCAACTGTTTTGCTATATATTTCTACACTTATTTACTAGTAGCTTTAGTGCAACTGAAAAAGATTGGATTGACAGCCCCAGAGAAGAAAACCCTAAAYAGAAAAGGGATAAGGTCAACAGATTTCTCTGCACCAGGTCAGCAGAGTGTTTTGGTGTTAACCTATAAAAGAAGGTCAGTCCCATTGCCCACTTAGTTTTTAGCCTTTCTGATCAACCTGCCAAGTTTGCCAATTAGTGCTAGTTGCACTCAATATGATCTATGATCTGCTTTCTAACATAAGCAGGCTGCTACACAAATCTGCTTCATGTAGACAACCAAAATTAAATGTTACAGCATTTTAAAGTCACTTGTAAACTGAGCATTATTTGCATTGACAACTAGAATKAGAATCTTTGAAATATACTTCTATACAGTTTGCATATATATATAYAYATATAWTGCATATGAGAAATTTTTGRTGAGTGCTAAACAAAATCCCTGTTTACCCACAGCACAACACCTATATTATGAAAGATTTTATGAATGACTTTAATTTGTAACACAGTTAAGAATAATGTATAGTACTYTAAGTGAAAAGGATAGCTGTTTTACACCATATTCACAATAAAGAAAATTAGAGGGGATGTGGGTATGTACTATAAGACAGTGACAAATATTGGCATGAAGTGAAAGGCAGGGAACAATAAATAGGGACATATCAGTCTGAAACACAGCTTGTCTCTTACTATTACATCCTAATTGCATATTACCTATAGTTTGTTAGTGTCAAGACACACAAAATCCCACAAGACTTGATAGCAAGAGTGTGAAGGTGGTGTCTTTCTTTGAAGAAGGAGGAAATTATCCCTTGAGATTTTTTTAAGCATTAGTTCCCTGTAATAGCACCCAAAGCAGGTTGGAACAGAAGAATGATAACAATAACTTTATGATTTTCATGGATTGTGTAAATTAAAATACAATCCACATTAAATTAAATTCAGTCTTGGCTGTGGGGGCATTTCAAGGGGCAAAGGTAAGACTGTCACACATATAAGGTAGGCTTGTTTGTCAGGTGTGTTTCTTTAGGGATTTTCAAGGATGTGAAATGGTTTTAAATTTATATTATATTTGCTATTTTGCTGTGGGAGCCCTAGGAAACCAGTCACTGTGCATCATCTGACTATTGTAGTCATATTATACTGCATTTCTAATAAGTGGAAGAGAAGATAAAGGTACAATGTTTTTGATGCACACATAATAAAAGGTGTCAATGAAGAGGAAACACTTTTTCAGCACTCTGAGATCCAGCAGTAAATTTAAGTACTGCACATAAAAGCTTTAATTATAATTTTAAAATAGGTTTTCTGCTAATACTTCCTATATGCCAATATCATTACAACCATAATAATTCTTATATGTCAAAAACAAAGGAAAATCCCCAAAAAGAATAGTCAGACACGTTTATCATAATTGATAAAAGACTATTTTAGCTGTGGTAAAACTGYCCATGAAAAGACAGAGTTTTCATATGCTCTTCAGTAATATATAGTAACATCAGAAAATTTTAAGAATAGATCTGAAATTGTGGAATGAATTCTTAATTAAGTCATCTAATTTACTGGAATTAAGTAAGAAAAAAAAACAAACCTGAAATTATTTGGCTCTGTTGGATGGACATGCCATAGATTGAGTAAAAAAAATCTTTGTACTTGATTTACAGTACATCAAAAGGACTCTACAATTAAAAAAGTACTTCAGCTTTTCATACTCCATCTATAAGGTACATATTTTAGACAATGTGGCAGTGCTATAGCATGGCAGCATCTATCCTTGTAAAATAGTGTCTGGACCACCCATATAAGATCTTCAGGTAACAAAATGTATTACCAGAACTTTTTGTGTACCTTTTCCCATCTCAGAAATAATCCCCTTTAGGATTCTTTTGCTCTCTTGGACTGTATTACAATTTCTCTTTCACTGTGAAGCAGGGAATACCATTAATGTGGTTCAGAGCAAAAAGACACATAAATACAACTCTACAGGTGTTGACAGCTTGTTAAAAACTTTAAGAAAGGTGCAACAGCTTTTTAATTTGAACAATTTTGAATTATTGTTGAAGGTTTACTCCAACCATGAGGACCACATCCCAAAGTTTCTAGTAAACTTATTTTTTAGGAATGAAAAGAATCCTTTTTTTTTTAAATGCCATGAAAACATTCTGTAAATAATCACATTTTTCTTTCCAATTTTTCACTATGGATAACTCAGATATACTTTTGAAGTTTAAAAGATCCATATTTGGCTTGGTCAAAGATTTCAGTCTCATTTTAAGTGACTTCTCATGTATTTGTTTAAACAATGAACAGTCTCAAACTGTCAGTATGCAAAACCATTATGTGTATTTTCTGGTATATGAAGSAGTTCTGTCCATACAATCCTGGTCATAACAATGATTCAGCTCTGAAAAAAATTTCCTCTTCCATCCTGACTATGTATTCTCTTTTAGAAGAGCAACAGTTCCAACTGATTTCAATGAATTATAWGAAGAATGTGTTTGTAGGTGAATGTTATAGTTTTCAAGGGAGTATATGTTAGTCAYGCAATCTTTCATTCTCAAATGAGTAAAGGTTCAAAAAGGTCATGAAATGCCTATTGTGATGGTTACTATCTCACCACAAAACCTGGCATTATGAGTACTCAATTACMTTAGTGTTAAGAACAGTTGAAGCCTCCATAGATAGAGTGCTATTAATCACTCCCAGCTGTGTTCCCAGCAACTTCTTGACTGGGAAGTTAGGAGAAATAAGTTTGTGTCACCATAGGATATTATTATCAAGTGTCTTATTGTTGGAGTCAGCAACACATGAATACAGCTGAAGAAGATGAAAGACTTCTAAAAAAAACTAATGCAAGTAATGGTGCAAAATGATGAAATATAAAAGGTTTTTTTTTAATTATGGAAATAAGTGTTAATTCTTGGAAAGCTTGCCTGCCTGAATGCACTTTTTCTTACACTTGTGTTAGCACTGCAAGAGTATGAGCATACAAAATGACAATATGAATTTTTGGGGTTTATTAGTATTGCCTAGARTGAAACTTTGTCACTCCTCTGCTCCTGAGACATTGGTTATATTAGATGGTAAATGCCASAAGTAATTCAGATGCTCTTATCTACCTTCAATGAAGCCTACCTCTCTTTTTCATTTTTACCCTGTTGATACACAGTAGTTATTTCTTTATTGAYTGAAACTGAATCACTCTTCTGTCCATGTAGGAAGTATTCTCTAGTGCTCCTGGTATTTAAACTTTTGCCTTTATCCTGGAGGTAAAGCATCATCAAATGGTAGATTTTTGCATTAAGGTCACTGTATGTTTGAACTTGTTAGTTCTTTATCCCTGGATATGTGAYGGAAATACTCCTGGATCTAGGCTATGAAGATGATTACAAGAATCAAGCTTCTGAATGTATTTGATGATTCATATGTCACTTTTATTATTRTAGAGCAAACCATAAGGAACCTGAGTTTATGAAATTGACTCTAAGAAGAATAGTAACGTATCTGTCCTCCCAGCCTCCCACACCTTTGCACTCCAAGTTTTGAGCCCTGTCTTCACAAAAAGCAAAACTCAAATACAGAATGTACTTCAATGATTCTTATTAGTAGTGTTATCCTCCAGTTACATTACTAAAACACATTGGTAATATCAGCTTTGGTGAAGTTATTATGTCTGTACAGTTACTATCTTGGAGAAAAACATAAAACAAAAATATGTTTGCCTTGTGTCCCTTTTGAGCCCTTTTGCTTAAATATCCCGTTTAAAGTATAGATTATATTTTTAGTCTTTTGAAACATCCCTGAAAATTTTCACTTCTTCATAAAATGGTTGAGTGGGCACTCATTAAATTAAGTGAATGAAAAATGTTGTCCTTTCAGATGATTACTGGTTTTGCCACATCACTAGTAGACATGGATCTCACCATGTTCAATACTTTTAAGTACAGCCWATTAAACAAAAGTAAACCATTTTCTTGGGATCATTGTTGTCCTTCACCCTGTTAATTGCTCCTGTATTTGTTTTGTTTTCTGCTGAGTTCTTAATTCCTGAGTTCTCTGCAACACACTGGTAGTCTGTGACAGTCTCTGCTCTCTCATRTAATTCAAAAGATAAAATAGTGAAAGTCAAATTTGGATAGAGTCACTCTTTTGTGCTTGGATTCTGCAGGACTTACTGGTTGAACTGTTTTCTCAGCTCTGCCACAGTCAGTAGGGTKTATTACATCTACACTTGCTTCAGCAGCTGCTCCTTAATGTGTCACTGGTGTGCCATTCATAAACAAAAAATTTCATGAACCTCATAGTGCAAAATCTGGCTGCAATTGAGAGGAAAGAAAACATGTCTTTTCAACTAACTCCAGTAATGCACAAACATTTAASTCCCCAGTACAAATAAGAAGCAAGTTCAAGTCCAATGTCCATGAAAATGGGAATAAAAAGTTGCAATTCTTGCAGGTAATCAGAATTATATATATTAATTTGAAATTAGAAAGCTCTTTCATATTTTACTCTAGGTGTTCCACTGAACCTTTCATTTTGTGCATTATATGTTTTGATAGAAAAAGGTCTTCATAAATCTTAGATTTTAAAGATAGATATGGTTATTTAAATCACCAAGACTGTTAACCTGTTAACCAAAATAATTAACTGGACAAATGAAAGGTCATAGAGTTTGTGAAAGTAGTATTTAGATTTAGCTAAATTCTTATCATGTTACAGTTTACTGATCATTTATTTGGTTTTAATTTTTTACGTTGTTTGCTTAAACACAGGTACTCCTTAAGAAACTAGGCAACAAAACGTACTCTAGCAGGTTCAGACATAGGGTCTTGAGCATTTGTTTCACATTTTGTTCCTGTGAAATTTCATGGGGAAGGSTAGTTATTACCACTGGGTAATTCCAACATGATGTATTCCCTGTGAAACACTGCAACAGTACMCTTTACAAAATGCTTCTCACACAAATGGCTGTAATGTTATCTGCTTCACTAGAATGTGTATATTATTTCCCATTATCACAAATGGATTATGCCTTATGTAGAACTGTAAAAAAAGGTGATCTATTTTCTTGCAGAAGAGTATGCAATATCATAATTATGTGACTGTTGCTTATATGCATCAAAACTGCACCAATTAATTTAATTTTGACTACATACATCAACTGAGCAATTTTCTGAAATATAGCATTATTGTAGAAAATACAGTAYGTATCCTGACAAATAACTCCTGCTTGGAAGGGTAGAGGTTGAACTGAACAAAATGCTGCCATCAAGAAATCTGAAATAATAATAATGATAATAATACCTCAATTTCCTCAAAGCATATTTCAAGTGAAACAGACTGAACTTGAACTGTGACCAGAAATTTCCGTTTGCCAACACCTGAGCTAAGAATACACTGTATAACATGTTAATCTTATTCCCCAGGACAGGGCTTCTCTGGCTGTCAAGCATATTTTTAAAGCTACAAAACACAACCACTGTTTCTTAATATTCAGCTTTGTAGTGGCTGGGGTCAGATAAAGCACACAACAAATGAGGAACAAATGCCATTCCTCCCCACRCTGTAAACACACACAAGATATATACAAACTAAATTTATAACAAATCTATTTGGCATGAGGGAGTGAAAGATATTCAAAAMCTGAAGATTTAAGAGGTAGTAATGATTACTCAATCTGATCAGAGATTTTGTAAACATACATGTATTTTTAGATAAACTTCAGACAAAAYTGGGAAAAAAATTGGTCAGAGGTACAAATATGAGAACTTTGCTAATATTTTTTGAATACTGCAGTGTCTATCAGTGGAATAAAATTCATCAGATCTTGTTTGAAAATGGCACTATTCAAAAGAAAATACCTGTGTAAGAAACAGTCTTTTTTTTTTYCCCCTAAAAGAAAAGTCAAACAAAATATTTGCTGGAAACGACCTTGGAATAAAGTGCATTTGGAGTCAGAGACTAAAATTATTACCAAAATGAATGGGAGGGGGCTTAGTTTATAGAAGAGAGAGGGAAGTTGTCTATTTAAGAATYGTGGAGAGAGTTAAAATGAACAGAACATTTGCTAAAGTTTGGAAAGCAAAGTATTTGTGTGGRATTTAGATCACCCTGGTACTTAACAAATTATTTTTACAAAAAAGTGCAATCTTTTTACCATATTTATCATGAAGTATTCAACAAAACAGCAACCGAGTGCAACATCAGGAACAAAAAAGTTATTATATAAAAGTTTATTATTGAAATGCATTTTTTTTAGTCACATTTCCCCAAAAATTATTTTTTAAAACTGTGAGACCAAGCTCCATCTACTAAAAATGGGCATAGCTTCACTGAAATGAGTTATGGTAATTTACCTCAGCTGAGGTTCCCCAGGTCAGTAGCATAAAACCATTATTTCCYCTTTTACTGTGCCATGACAATGTTACAGATTTGAGGGTTTGTGTTTGTTTATTGGTTGATTTGCTGGTTCGGATTTTTTTTTAACTCCTCTAGCTATTCTTTTCTGTCTTATTCCTTAGCATGTGCCCTCAAGGTATTTTTTTGTAATTTTGTTCAAAATCCTTCACCTGCTTACAATTCATTTGAAGGTGTTACTGGGAAATAATTTCCTTTCTTGCAGAGACTCATTTACCACATGCATTTACATCTATTTCACATTTAAAATATATTTTGTTTCTCATGTATATGTGAATGACACCCTTATATCAATTCCAAACTAAAATCTCTGGTATAAAGCTATAATACAAGAGCATTGTCTACATGATGCAGACCTGCACTGTTTACTCTCCAGTGTTTACACTAAAATAAAGACATTCCACTCTCTGTTTTTCTTAAAATCAAATAGATAAAAGATTATTTTGTTATTCTTTTACAAGAGAATAAAATTACTTACATGGTGATTAAAAGATACTTCCCTTACTGAACATTACATAGCAGCCAATTAATATTTTAGCACATAYATTGGACAAATATTTTTGGCTTCAAACCTTCTAAGAGAGATTCCTGCTGAAGGGGATGTGATTCAGAACCACTTTTCCTCATCAGGTTCAGTTTCTGTAGCATGGAGTGACTTTTACTCTATCATCACCCAAAATGTTTCCTTCCCCTCTATCTTGGAAGCAAGATGTGGCAGTCTATGATTAAAGAGTAAMATCTCTCTTTCACTCTACCCGTACAGATTTATAGATCATACTTCAAGAACTTTTTCTTCCAAAGGATTTTTTTCTTTTTTTTTCTGAAGTCTTTTATTGAAAAGACTTCATTTGGAATAAAATATTGTGTCTTTCCCAGGAAAGAACTAGTCCATATTCATTTCCTAAGAAAGAATTAGTCCATATTCATCTGCAGGTGTTCCTATTGCAATTTCACTACAAGAGGCATCGTCCCATCACACAACTCCATGTTTCACCTAAGTCAGTATTTTAGTGTTTTCCTCTGGTAAGACTTTCTTCTTTCTTAACAATTTCCCTAGTACTGAAGAAACAACAATTTCTCCTGTTATCTGAAATAGTTCTGCATCTACCTCTGTTCCTAGGGGTACAAAGATAAAACAAAATGGAAACACAGAGAACCTTAGGTAAATACTGAAATGAAAAAGAGAGGAGATGAGCTGCCCTATTACTAGGTGATATRTCACCTGTGTATTTTTATCCCTTCATTTATACTGTCTCTAAAACACAGTGCTTGACACATGAGTTTAAAAAAAAACTTAGGGAGATTTAAGAAGAAATAGACCAAACATATCAAAAACTCTTCAAATATATCAAACAAATCCCATAAGCCAGACTCAAAATCTTTTAGACCACCAGAGTGCAACCAAAGAGGATCAAGTGTCTGTAGGAAAAGTAAATRGTTGATTGGCATGGGTCTGTACCAAAGAGGACGTTACTGTCCTCAGATTAGTCTTTACAGGTAATSATAGTAAAACCACTACAAAGATAAAGGGATCAAAAAGAGTTGATGGARCAACTTCAGAAACACAACTGAAATCAATCAAAAGGACCAGACTGTGTTCATCTAAGAGTTCAGTGAAAACYAAGGGATGGAGTAGCCAACATAGTAATATACACATGGCTTAAACTCATCCTGAGAAAGAACTAAAATAAAAACYAGCTTAATACCCTGAGTTTGGTCAAGAAAGATTCTCAGGATGAATCTAGGAATTCCAGAAAAACCCTGTAGTTCTTTGCAGGCCTAAACAGGAAAAGCTATGTAATTTATGCTCTTCATCGGGAGTCACGTTGCAGATTGCTAAATTTTACWAATAACCAATAGAAATGAAAAAAAAAAGAAATACAATGTTTCTCTTCCATTACAGTAAATTCATTCTTTCCTGTCTGCTTCTTTCAATCAGGAAAATATGAAAGAAAAACATAATTTAATGAAAAAGTATTTTGTACCACAATTATTCTGTAGTGGTTTAACAACAGAAATTCACAGGAAGGTTATATTTTATGTTAAAAAAAAAACAAACCCAAACTTAATTATAGAGGTATATCATACCTAAACATTGTTATTAAAAATTAGAGGCTGTTGTCTAAAAAGGACCAACCTACAAAGCCTTAGTATTAAAGAACCCTTTGAGAAACAATGTGGAAGATTTTCCCCAGTAAAATTTTCTTGAGGTGATAAGAGAAACTTCACAGGGTACTTAAATGACTAAGTGTGAAAAAGCTGGCAAGCCAAGTTTCTGGTAACCTCTTATGTTGTGATGCAAGCAAAAGATGTACTAAGGAACTATGATAGTTAGAAAGGTAAGGAAGTAATTGTTTTAAAGTTGGTATTTTCATTTGTGGGATTTTTTTTAACTTAATTATACAACTACAACTTGTAAAATTCACATTGACCATGCCACTTTGTCAAATGACTGTTGCAGTTATCCCAGTAGATACCTCCTTCCTAAGGAGGGAAAATAAAAATTATTTTMTTTTTAAAATATTTTACAATAATACATATATAGACATGCTAAAAATTACCTTGCATGTTGAAATTTTCTGAGACAACCTAAAAAACTGATCAGTCTCAGTATGTARTAAAAAGGACATTAAAATACTGAAATGTAGTCTGGTTAGTTCTACTGACATTTGGAATATTAGAATATACTGGGGTATGTGCAGGTTTTCATCTTTCAAAGCAAATATTGCAGTCAACTGCAGAGGAGCTCAGTAGGACATCTTAGAAAGTTTTATGCATGGACATGGTCATTAAATGTTCTTTATCCATTGAAGATTCATTTATGCACACCACTAACTTCAAGGTGGATTTTCCTTTCTTCTGGTCTGACAACATTATTTCAGKGATGGAATTTGAGTTTCCATTAATTATAGCAAGGTTTGTCAGCTGACATTTTCACTCTGGGTGATACAGTGCTCTGTGAAACCGAAATAGAGCTCAGGTTGTTCCGAGAAGCCGAGCAGAGAGCCTGGCAGCCGGCCACGCCGAGCTCTATGCTGTGGCAGCTGCCCTGTTAGCAGCACCAGCTGATTAGGGACACCACCTGAGCTGGTGTCAAACCTTTGGCTGTCATTTAAACACCCTCTAAGAGCATGCCTCAGAGCAAACGAGGAGTTGAAAGCTCCACAAAATTGTGGAAGACAACTCGTGCAAGTTCCAACACCACTTCATAGCATGGTTGAAAAAAGGGGCTCTAAGAAAGAGAGCAATTTTTGGCAATGCACAACTCTGGTTTCTCCTCAGATTTGATTGTAGGATGCTAACAATGTAAATTTAATGCAAACATTTTAGGCACAAAAAAGCAAAAAATCATGTCTTTATAAGCCAGCAATAGAAAAACCTGAACATAAGCCATTTATTGTCATTTTCAAAAGTGGCYTAACAAATGCTCTGTAAGCAGTAAAGTGGGATTTTTTTCTAGCTAAAAAAATATGATTTCCAAATTGACACTGGATTCCCAAGCACTGATATCTAATATGTTAAAGAAAAAAAACATAGAAAAATCAACTCTATCATGAAATATATGTGTTGATGTAAAAAAATATATTCCCCTCAAAAAACCAGAAAAATAAACCCACCCAAACACCCGTAATAAACCTAATAATTCTGTTCAGAGTTGTAAAAAAGGAATGAACTTTGGCTGACAGAATTACTTCTGAAATTGAGACCCTGCAGACAGTAATTAAGCACAGGTGTSTCTGACACTGTACTCTCTACCACTGCTAATGAGTACATGAGAAAAATTAAGTATGAAATCAGATACAAAAAAACCAGGATGATGACTCTTTGKGTATTCTGGCATAAGGAGCTAAGAAAAAAAAGAAGGGGTTTTAGGGACTGTAAAAAAACCCAAACCCTAAGGTAGGATTCACTAATGTGTTATGTTAGCCCGAATGAACAGTTGCATAAGGAAAGATTCTAGGAGTTGTCACATATGCAAAAATATGGGCCACATCAAGAAAAATCTCCTGCTGATATCACAGTAAAAAGCACTGTTTGAAAGTGCAGTTTAGTTTATACCTTTTTTCTTCAAAGTCGCATCCTGTTCCAGCCCTTTTGTCTCRCTTTCTGCAGACAGTTTTTAAAGGAACAGATAAGAAAATTGATGATGCATATATCTTACTTTTACCAGACATTTTAATTTACAGAGTAATATATGACAGTAAGTCCTCCTTAAGGGAATGAGCTTAAGTCATTTACAGTTAAGTACAGTTTAGACATGKAGCAGCTAGTTCCCATCATCTCTGTTCAACAGCTTGGAAAGAAATAGCATAAAAATAGCACCGTCCCTGAAAAAAAGAGCTGGACAGCCTTTGTCTAATACCCCTCTATTGTTGTTACATACACTTAGAGCATCCGCTGGACATGATTTTGTACCTGCAAGCCTTTTATTAAATGGAAAAATGGAAAAAAAGATTCTGGCAATATAAGACACCAATGTCAGTCAGAATCGCTTTATCTTCCTAATGTATCAGGTTGTAGATAAGATAAGCAAAGCCATAATTTTTTGCGGAGATGCCATCACTTCAACTAGTGTTGAAGTCAGTAGATAAAAAATGGTGGCCATAAACATCAGTCATGTCACAAGTTTTTATATGAATTTGTCACCTGATATAGATGTCACAGAGAAACGAGTGAGAAAGACGATCCAGTTTAACAAAGTCCAAACATTGAGACACAGAAGCCCAGGGACAGGGACAAGCAGAACAAATGCATTCTTGCAGTGATACTGTAGTGATAGTGCCAGCATATCAGGAGACTTCTGTGGGTCTGAGGAAAAGTTTTCCAAGAACTAACTGACCACCAGTGGAGCTGTTGGACTGCTCACAAACACAATGCATTGTGTGGGATGTCAATGTTGGCTTAAGCATTATAYCATGTATTGGCAGGGAAAATGTGTCATTAGAGGTCATGGCATTGGGCTGACTTCCTCTGACACACGAGATCAGTTGCCTGAACTTCACATTTAGTCTGGTGTCACTTAGGACACCCTGATTTGCTGTCTGTGTGACATGACAGARGGCTGACATGAGACTCTTGTCATCATGGAAGAACAGCTGGAGCCTGCATGTAATGCTCTGGGGTACCACTGAGGAACTTGGATATCCTTACATAGACAACSTAATGAGGAGCAAATTCTTAAAGAAGAGCTTCTCTTTCAAGGATGTTTACAAGCACCCAGAGCATTGCATGYTTACTGAATATAAAATTGATGGCATCCTCAACCACATGCATGCATCTCTTTTCTAAGAGAAACTGAAAAGCTGGYAAAATACTATAGTAATTACTACGGTAATACACTGTATTGTTGCATGAGGCACATGAACACCTGTACATTTTATCAAAGACAGATGCATCAGTGTTCAGAATGAAATATTTTTCTCTTACATACTCATKGAAAATCACCCAGAATTATGATTATCAATCAACTATATGTGAAAAGTTAYACAATCACACTTATTTTCTGAAAGGAAAACCATTGTCACTACAGGTCTCTGGACAAAAAAAGACAAGAGATCAAATAGGGTTAAGATAATAGCTGGAATGTTTAAGCTTTTGATTAAATGAAGGTACAACACTTAAATGGTAGGTCTACTTACTTGCAGTGCTGTGTAAGATACAACATGCAGGGTTAATCAACAGTGTCATGGTATACTGTATTTACACATATTAAAAAAGTGATGCTGTGTTTGTGACCTGAAGGGCAAACTGCTTTGAAAATGAAAAGAAGAAAAAAAAAAAGCCCAAAACAAAACCACAAAGCCCTATTTTTCTCGATGCAGGAATTGCAGATCAATTGCTATATTATGAGGAAAATTTGCATAAATATTTTATCCATTTCACCACTGAAATAACTTTTTTACCCCCCACTAAGCATCCTCATGGCTGACCCAAAATGTTCAGTGGTTAAATTGTCCCTGGGACCTGGTTATTTTGGAGTCTTCTCTGCAGGTRTAAAGAGCTAGCTGTAAATACAATCATTTGCTCCCTATACAATTGTCTCCTTTTCCAGTTTTATCCATTGTTTAATGAAGGTCTCACAGCTCAAATATTGGCTATTTTCTWTTATCTACAGCAGTTATTAGTTTCATTTTTTGGATAACAGACTTATATCTTAAATATGACTCCAGGTAGGTTCCCATAGAGTAGAAGTGACTAGCCCCATGTTTCCCTTCAGCTAGAGYAATGGTTGCAATTGTTAGGAGAGCTGTCAATCTCTCCTAATACATTCAAGTCCTTTGGAGGAAAGCACAGGCCAAAGGGAAAAACCCAGAAAGGAATACTTCTGAAGCTGATTATAAAGGAGGCTGAGTGCTAGTCAAAGGTACAGTTCCAACAGAGTCTGATTAACATTCTCCCATAAAATAAGGACCAGAGAGTAAGCCATTAATTTTATGGCTATTTTTTCCCACTGCTTGGTTTTTCATAAGTTGGACTTCCTTCCAGGCTAATTAACCACTAAACATTTTACAGGCAATCCAAGTGCGGAAGCAGTAAAAGATGAATTGCACTTATGAAGTAATTGACAAAGGGTATATTGGGCCTTTTAAGCAATGATATTGTGCATCTTAATACAGGAAGAAAGGATCCCTGGTACTGCAGTTTGATAGGTCATTAGTTAATTCTCAGAACTATGCACTAGATAATAATGGCTCAAGGCTGGAATGAACCTGCCTGGATTAGGGTGGGGAACCCTACCTCAAAATCCTGCCAGGGAAAACACTTAATGTTTGTGTCTTGGTATTATCAAAATACCCCCCGTGTTATCTTAGATTAATTCCCTGGCTATTTTCTTTTCTTTTGACAGCAAAGTCAGAGCTGACAAACCAAGGCAGTTCTCAAGGAAATTCAATTACTGAAATGTCTGACAGCTTGCTTTTCTGCTTCTAACTAAAGTTTTGAAAGTTACATGCTGCATGTATAATATGGTTTTCACTACAAAGGAATAGATTTGCATTTTCTAGGGGGAAAATCATTTTCAAGCTGTAGGAGTTTAATGATAAAAGATAAAAACTGAAATGCTGAAGTTTGTATTTTGCAAAGAAATGAAGTGAGTTGAGTGGCTGCCACATGAAACTAGGAAAATACTGTGTTTTCTTAAAAGCAGAATTCACTTGCCTTTCTGTAAATGAGGGAATGCCAGTCTATCGGAATAGTACCTGCATATATAATTTTCTAATTATTCCAGATGATGCAAGATGAAAATGTTTATAAACTTTTTGAAAAATAAGATTTTTTTTCCTATCTCAGGATCAAAAACCTGAGCTCTGGGTCCTATGAAGAGTTATTTCTGTGTTTGTTGACTTAATTATTTTTAGAGATAGGAAAATGGAAAATGTCTTGGTCACTGCACCTGCTAAAAGCAGATCAGGCCACATTTCCTCTCTGTTAAACTCATCCTTTTCCTTTTTCTCCAGAAGTCTGCCAACTGACAAAAGACACATCTATAAGCAAGGACTACTTTCTCTCAGAGTTAAGGTGTTAGCCAACTCCAGCTATTATATAGAAGGGGTAAAGGTAGAAGCAGATTCTGAAATAAGAGCTTTGGGCTGTCTTGAAGTTGTCAAATCAAAAGTTGCAATCCAACAACTTCAGCAACAACTTAAATTCATGAGGTGTGTTCCTAGTTCTTATGAAAGGCTTCTTAGCGTTTACAATTTCAAATGTGAAGTGCCTTGGTTTGGCACAAATCTGTTGCAAATTGTACAGTTGCCTACTTACTAGGTGGGCACCCACTAAGTGCTGACCTGCTGGTTGCAATATGCTCCTGGGAAGCAGCAATTTCAATCTCTTCACTGTCCAAGCCGCAGGTTAAATTACTCTTGAAAGGAAAGATTGATGCAGTGGGAGGTGGAACAAAAAGAAATGTATTTTTAAAAAGGAAAGAGAACTTTTGAGGTATCAGCTTTTTCTTTTTCCCCAGGGCTCTTTATTCAATTCACATGCAACTGTCATTTGATTGAAAACAAAAGGAGTTCCTTCTCACACAATGCAGAATTATGAGGAGTAGCTGTAGTCACAGTAGCTATTGCCCATTCTGCTGCACTGAATCTTGCATTACACAGCAGCTCAGATTCAACCAAGGGAGAAAAATATTTTTCCCTAATAGTATGGCCAACATAATGCTTAGTGCACCAGCACATACCTGCTTTTGACTGGAATTAGTAGCTAAATTTATCACTGAAAAAATATATCAGGCTTGGTGTTTTTGACTGTGCCAGTTTAAAAAGGTAGCCTTTGCTTCACTACTGTATCACTCCTGCTTTATATCAGAGAAATTATATTACAGAAAATTAGCTTATGTCAGCATAAAATTAGAATAACACAATGATGAAACAGCCTCAACTTTCAGAAAAAAAATAGGTAAAGGAAGTAATAGGTAAAGGAACAACCTGTAAACTTTCCTAGCACACAAAATTCCTCAGAAAGTTCCTTTAGATTGCCTGGATCACCAATTCAGTTTAAATGCATATTCATTGTTATTGAATCATTATGGACTTTGGGCATTTACTACAGGGTACCCTTTTCACTGAGGCTGAATTACAGTAAATACTATAATAAACTACTCTCAGAGCCTTATTTTGGCCAAAATGTTAAATTCAAAGGTAACTTAAAAAACTCATTATTCCAAGTGAACAAACCAGATAGGGCTGAGGAGAAACACTTACCAAAGAATCTCAGTAAAAATTAGACTTCCAAATCAATTTTCAAAGATGACAGTAAAGCAATTCAAGTGCCTAAAGCTTTGGGATTTAGATCTTCTGTGCTAGAGTGCTATCTAATAGAGATAAAAGAGTGTTTTGGAAAGTTTTACTGTTAATAAAAAAAATTATTGTCCTAAAGACAGAAACCCAGAGCATAGGTCCAGTAGGAGAGCTGGAGCCTCCAATTTGTAACATGAATAAATTAGCTTCAGGGATCAGGCTACAAGGTATGCTGTATTATCCCACACTACAACCAAATGATTCATGTGAATATAGGGTTGTAGATGGAAAATCTTCCTCAATATATGGACTTGAAGAACTTAGTTCCATTTCATTTCACTCCTTTCATTCAGGCAATTAAACCATCAGCAGACCTTTCAGCTAATTTTGATCTAATTTTTGCTATTTTTACATTGCAGATTAAACATTCACACACAAGCTGACTTCCACCAGTGAAACACAGAAGTGTGCCTGTTGTCTCACAAAGGTTAAGCATTTTAGTAGGTATGGAGAGGTGCAGTAAACCACCCCAGCCCCTGTGCAAAGCTGGATCTGCAGCTACAATGTAACCTGCAATTGGGATAATTTGAATATACTATAAAGTATTCATTACCTTGAATATAGAAGTGTAACTCACATCTACGACTACAGCATGGCCAGCATTTTAGACACGAAAAACAATATTCTCTACTATCGCCTCTACGAGTTTTCARTTGTCCCCATYATTGCTTGAAAGCACATTATGTTATAGTGCTTGGACAACAGAACCAGCAATACCATTTTGGTACCAACCTTTGAAACAATGTTTCCTTAGAAAACCTAGATGTGACACCTAAGTTCTCAAAGGATTTGGCTGTTTTATACAAATTCAATACACTATTTTAAGGTTTTGTGCTAATGATTTRGATGTATTGTTACACACGCTCCGTGTGTTTGACTACAGCAAGGATTAAATAAATTGTGTTTTAAGGATTTAAGGTTGAGAGGAAAGGATTTGGCTATGTAAATTGAGGTCTAGAAGGTCCTTGGTTCATTACACCTGTCTTTGGGGTTTTGTATCACCTTCAGTCTTTGAGAAGACTGCTATGTATATTTTCAGATACACAGGATTAGATAAAAGATAACTAGAGTTATTAAACAGTTTTTAAATTAGCTTTGAAATGAAATCTAAAAAATTAACTTGCCTGTGTTTTAGAGTCTAGCTCAACAGTTTACATAAACAGAAAAAGAAAAGACAGGAATTGCTATGGACTCAGTTAACTTGACACAAATAATTGAATTTTCACTATCTTTTGTGGTAATAGATGTACTCAGAAGCCCCAGAGCAAAAATATTAAGAATTAGATTAGCACACAAAAGAACATATATGAATATAAAGCATATTTGGTCATAAATACACCTTCCTGAAAAGGATGCCACAGTARCCTTCTAACAGGGCCCTCCTCAAGTCTTATTTTCATTATTTCAATGGGAAGTGGGAATTGGTTGCAATTTTTTTAGAAGACTGAATTCCAAAGGCATAAAGTGMATTAAATATGTCAATTATGCTTTTCTAGAAAAAATATTTATACATTACCTTTATTAATAATATGAAAAAACTAACAATCAAAAATTAGTGTATTATCTCATTTAAGTATCAACCTATAATATTGCAGTAACCTTGTTGCAGGAAAATCTCCATTTTAAAGCTCTGAAACTTGATTGTGTGAAATCTGACTGAACAAAAGACAGATCAAAGAGAAAGAATRAAAAAGAAAAAYAATCTGATGCCTAATTGATAACAAACAACATTCTTTAAAATGCATGTTACCTTTCTACATCACAATCTTCAGACTCCTTAAAAAACCTTAGTTTTGTTTCATTCCTCAAATTTTAAGTCTTAGAATAATCAAGCAACAACAAAAGAAAAATAGTCACATAGTCACAAAAACCAAAAATATTTTTTGTGTTATTTAATTCCACATTAACAGTTTAGACAGAAGACAGTGTAAGGTTGTCATGGTATTTCWACTGTGGTTTACTGACACCTTCTTCTGTCCTCACACATATTGAAAATATATGATTAACCAGAGACTGATCATAAAGAATTACACAGAGGAACTGCCTAATTCTGAATTCATGTTTAAGTAGATGTACTTGGCTAAACAGAAATGATAGATAACAATTTYGTTGGATGTTTCTTCATTATTATTTTAATAATATCCATATATCCAATATGGAAATGCTAATTATAACACAGCTATCAGCATTTGAAGATTTTTATCATATAAGTACATTTAGCATGATGCTTGACTGAGAGAATCAAGGGACACAACAGACTATGAAGTGAGTCAAAGAAAGAGTAAGTTAGGAAGTATGATTGATGCAATATATAAAATAGCTTAAATAATATACAATAGTCTGAGATATCATGCAAGTACTGATGTTAAGGAGCTAACTAGAGTCTATAGTTTGGTTTGCTTGTTCCTCAGTCCCATMCATAAATATAAACCTATTTAGCTAAGAATTACATTGGAGAAAGACTTAAACTGGTTCACCAGACTATTAGGTAAAGCCCAGGCTGGAGGCAGATGAATTTTGTGGYATACTACGATAACTACTGGACTATGAACAGTCCACTAGAAAAGCCATAGAATAGAAAGATACTGTGACAGACTGAAAACCATAGAGCAAATTACCATAAACACAAAGAAATAGTGAAAAAATGTTTTAAAATTACTGAAGAAGGAAGTAAAACAAGCAATTTATTTCAGGTCTTAAACGTGCTTAAGACGTTAATTACGAGCTACTTGAGTGTAGCTTTGCCATGCAGTTGCTATATGAAGAGCCTTGGAATCTCAGTTTCTTTTAAGTGCAAATACTTATCCTGAAGAAAATCATCTACTGACCTGTGATCCTACAACAATAAAACAGTCATTTGTTTTTCTCAATGAATAAGGTGCAGCAAAGGCCACCAAGCTGACACACACTCAAGTTCACATAGTAGCCATCTCTCACCTCTCTCACTCCTCATCCCGATCAACATGGAAGCAGAGCACAGTAAGGTTGCATGTGTCCCTAGATACAAACATATTGAAGTTTTTTGTATAAATGAAAGCAAAGAAGATACCATGTGTAAGTAATGTATCCTTTTCTGGTACTTATCATTGGATGAATATCACTATTCATAATGAATTCAGACTACAATTTCATTATCRAGCCAAAGTGTATAGGAAATGTATGTTAATCTTTTCTCTCAGTGGAATGCAAAATATGGAGTCATAAATGATCCTCATGCTTAATAAATAGCTATAGTTATTACACATGATAGGAGTCTAGATTGCACCATTCTTCCTCATAATGCATGGTATCTTCATTTTCAAGTGGCTTGTACTGAAATTATTATTGCTATATGGAGAACAAGTTATGGCTCAACATGGAGAAAGAATGAAAAATATTTCATTTGGGTTTTGGACAATAATCATGCTGCCTCCTATTATAATGTAGTAACACTCTATCCTCACCATCAGCAACCTGGATGCACATATCAAAAGATGGAAATGCAAGGTTACACAAGGTCTGGATAACATTCAGAGTATTTGCACGTTSCCCTATAGATGACTGTAAAAGATCACCTAGGCATGTTATTTTCAAGTATTTGAAGGTGTTGGTAAGAGTTAGGCTTAATGGCAGTGATGAGCTATTTTTTTACCTCTTTTAGTATCGAAAACTTAAGCTTTTAAATTCTTCTGCTATTAGACACTTAAACMTTTTAAAAGTCTTCTCTCCATTCTTCTTTTTGCCACTTTATATGCACTCTTCTTCATGCCTTATTGTGTTTAACATTCTTTCAAAMACAGTTTTTCATCCCCAGAATAAGTTGAGTCTGAAAGGACTTTTGCTGTCATCTATCCGTTTCATCCTTCCTGTGTCATGTTACTTCTTTTAATTTGCTTGGTCCAATCTCATCTCCAATAGATGAGTARCTATTTCACCTTCAATACCTCTGGAGGCAGTGACTCCCTAAAATTCTTTGGCAGTTTGTTTCATTGTCTATCCGTTTTGATAGTTTCAAAGATTTTTATAGTATTTAACCTACATTTTCCTTGCAACAGTTCAAATTTATTACTCTGTCTTGGGTGACTAATGAGAATAATTTCCCTTGTCCCTTCACATATCTGTAGAGAGCTATCACACTTTTCTTAAGTCTTCTTTTCTTTAGACTGAACGGCCAGCTTATCTTATTAACCTTTTTCTCCCCTCACGGATCTTTCTTTCCAAACCTTCTATCATTTTCTTGATCTCTCTTTTCTTCATTTTATGTCCTATTGCTCAAATGATAAAAGGAGAAGACAAAAGCCAAGAAAAACTGTAGGCAAGCTTTTGAAAACAAAGCACAAAATAAGAATTTGTTTTAATTCATACTCAAAAAATACAAGTACAAAGAATAAAATATCCAACTGAAAATCACCACTGGGGGGCTGATGTGTGCACACATGCAGGCTGTGTGTCTAATTGTATGACTGTTCAAATCCTTTGGAAAATAGTGTGGCTGCTTGTCAAGATCTAAAGCTAAAGGACTGAGATTTCAAAACAGAAATACAGACTCAAACAATCCCTTGCCTTTTGAAATAATTTGTCCTTGCCTCAGCTGCAGGTCTCGTTTGATTTTTTTTTTTTTTTTAAGCAGTAGTTTGATGCTTTTGCTTCACAGTACTACAAAACAAAACAAAGAGAACTTTTTAAAAGTAGTAAAGAACTAATTTAGTCATGTCTGGCTTAGGATATTAGAACAATGAAACTCTGCTAGTGGTCAGTCTTTAAAAAGACAGGAGACGCATTACCAGGTCAGAACAAAAGACCACGGTGGCATCCCTGGCACTGGCCAGAAGAAGGTGAATCTATAATATAAGAAGCAGAATATGTTGTGCTGACAGATTCTGAGCTATAAACATTTTAGCTTGGAAGATTTTAGTTTACAATGGATTTATTGTTCAGTTTGACCTCTGTAATTTGTTTGTTCTTTGTTTCATTGAGCTCATCCTTCTCACTCCCTTGTGCAAGATTGAMTTCCACAGGAACTCTGCTGGGATGATGAATCAGTTTCAATTAAAAACATTACCAYTGATGATGTTCAACTTGCTAAGAGAGACGATAAGTACCAATTTGAATTGCACGTTCCACTACCGAAACAAAGGCGAAATTTCTGTGACTCAAACTGGGAGAGAAACCACATTTTAGATCTTATTTGATTTAGGATTACTTGGGAGGATTCCTTTCCTCTCTCCCCCCTCCTCCTCCATCCTCCTTCAGTGCCTAGATGAGTCTCGTGTCAAGAAGAAAGTCTCATGACAGAAGAAACTGGAGTGTTATCACTACAGGGGTCTCATCTAAAAAGTAATTAAACTGCTCAACCAGAACACTTATTACCATTTTCCTTCACAATTTGATCCAGAAAACACAAAGAGTAAACTCAAARCTAAAACATCAGAAACATCTCATAATGCTGTTACATTCTTATGCTAGATATTATTCCATTTATATCTAAGGTACRTGTGAGGAATAATTGCCATTTGAGGATCAACTCTCTTACTACAGGASTCATTAAAAACCATTGGATCATTGCAATAATTTTCTCTTCAAATGCACTGTGCCACTGGCACAGTCTTACAGTAGATTCTTAAGTGACACCAGTGACAGTGAGACTSTGCTCTGGTGCTAAAGGGCTAGACTGAACTCTGCCCAATGAAGACAGTGGTTCCTTTCACACAAATAGCTTGTGGCTGGCTAGGTGCTCCTTGTCTTTTCCAGGACTGTTAATGGCAGGTCCATTATAATAGAAATTTCAAATATCCTTTTTGAAACATTAAGTATGAACCACACACACACTCACTCACATACRCACACACACACAAATAATTGTTGAATAGAATTAATTGATTTAGCAAGAGGAGAAAAACCTGATCTGGGTGATCAGTCAATAGAGTCCACTTTGAAAGGGGAATTCAAACTGTAGCTGTAACTGTGTTTCATGTGGTAACATATATTACTTCTTACAAWCTCTGAGCTAGCTGTTAACATGGTCACTGGGATGGAATATGATGGATGAGATGAAATGTTTTGARTCTTTATAATTCAAACTGTAAACAAATTCAAACTTGTTACACCCTGTTAAGGAATTTTAGAGCTGTAATTTCTGTTACATTTAAGCTGTCTGAAAAGGGAATATCTTCTTTTCTGTTTCCGATTCTAACCCAAGAAATATTTCTCTCAGATGCTCTTCATTGCATTCTGATATAAACCAGAAAGAGATTTCATTTGCCATGGGCATTTTTGCCTGTGCCAGTTGGGTACTCAGACAGTTGTGCTGGGTGATGAGTCATGCTGTTCTTGCACTCACCTCCATTCCTCCCTCCTCCTCCCCCTCTGCTGAGCAGAGCTAACAGCTGGGTAGCCCTGTCCTGACAGGAGAAAGGTAGGGTACTCACTCTTTTTCCTTTGATTTTATTACTGCCTAATGGAAATATACTAAGGTAGAGGAAGTCCTTTATGGTACTTAGTGGCTACTGACTTTTGCAAAGAGTTAATGAATGAAGGAAATGCACATTTTGAACAAGTTGGTGTCTAAGAGGCCCTTGTCTCAGGAGAACAGGCTTTTTTTACACATTTGGTGGGTTTTCCATCAAACAGGCTGGAATCATAAAGCAGTTGGGAAGGGGAGCAGAGAGAAGGATTGTGGGGTGTTTTACCCAGAGCATATGAAACAGCCAAACTATCAGATGTGTTTTAAAAGAAAATTCTAGGGAATGAGAGTGATCCWGTTTTGAAGATTGGAAACAGACATTGCTCTCCCACAGACTTAGAAGCAGCAGAGTTGAAGGTGAATTTGCCTTTTCAAATAYGGGAGGTGTAAGTTGAGAGTACAGTCTGCCATGCTATGGCAGTCTTCAGCCAAGAGGTAGTTCTTGGTGTTCATTTTCACTGATCCCACATTAAGGAAACAATCAACTCAGTTACTGAATCCTAGGTCTATACGACATTCCAAATAATTTCCTTAAGCCTGCACCTGCACTGTCTCTGACTAAACAGAAACTTGGCTCATCACAGGCTTTAACCTCAACCCAGTTTAAAGAGTGTACTAGATTTTCTCTTTGTCTATGTATACAGTTCCATCAAATCACTTCGCAGAAATCAGTGTCTATAGTAATTATAAAAGTGCTGTCTCCAAATGCTATGCAGCTTATTCACTTCACAATAAGTCTTGTCATTGTTACCYTCAAACTTTGTCATAAATTAGATCATTTTGTGTGGGAGAAATTACTAGTGACAAATGTGACATGTAATAAAATTGGTTAATCTCTTTTGCAAATGTGAGCTCAAGYTGCTCAGATATTATTCATACATATTTGTAAATGGATTGAATTATTTTTCTTCTAAGTTTATTTGTTTGTTTACACTTATTTATAATTAATTCCCTTCCACTCATCTTTCACCTGAAAGGAACTTCAAAATAAGTTCGTTCCGTGACTCTGAGATCCTTTTGTAATGCCAGAGTGGTGAATAGAGGCCTTAGGGTAAATGACAAAAAAGTGCTACCTCTATTTGCCGTTCATCATTCACTATTTATTTGTATTGTGTGACTTGTCAAATGCATTGTTTCTTTTCAATGAATGAGGAATTAGAAGGTTTGAAGCAGGAGAATAACAAAGGTGTTGAGTAAATAAAGCACTTCTCTTTTGTCACAYACCCTAAACAGTAGGTGGAAATTGGCATGTTCAAAGTAAGTGCTAAACCAGAAAGGAGCAGCAGGATAGCCCATGCAACAAAGCAGAAATTGAGACATACTTTACATCAACTCCTGAAAGACAAGTGATGAGAAAARCTGTGCTGAACACTTGGGATAAATGAGAGACAGAACTGAAGTAATCAGGAATGAATGAGTCCCATAATTACCATGGTTAACAATCCATTCTGTTCTCTTTCTCCCTTGGTCATATATTTGAAATGAAAAGCTGGAAATCTGGAACCAGAGGAGACAGAGGTTTACCCTGTGCTGGGAGAATGAAATGTACTGTTGGAATGAAAATGGACCCTTAACACTGCACTGATGACAAGAGTACTGAAGAGGGAAAATTTGAATAGCTCTACTGCTTTCTTTATAGCAAGAATAAGACTTTTTTCTCTACTGTTAGAAAAAAAATCCTTAAGTAGAACTCAGAACAAAAAACTAAAAGCTTAAACCTCAAATTGCCTCTTTCTGCTARAACATTCTACAAGTGTTTGTGAATTGTAAAACAAAAAGACATCAAAAAAGATTTCCAACAAAAATAAAATAATTACTTCAAACATTAAAAATTCCTCTTTCTTTTTTCACTTTACCAGGAAGGTCATTTCAGGTTTAAATTGAACCCAAAAGGCTTGCAATTTTATCAATAGAAGAGGAGGCTATACTGAAGAGATACAATTTTCATCCCTTCTATACTTCTCTATAATASATTTATTTATAGCACTTTTATGAGATAATAAAACACTCTACTTCACAACAGTTGTAGTTTCATAGTAGACACTGACATAAGGCCTTCAAAATCATATTACTGCAGAGTTCTTGGAAGATGCAATGACTATCATACTCTTCACTTTAGAGGACTTGTTAACTTTTTGTCTCACTCTTTTTTGAAACAAGGTGATCAAAATACTTTTGGAACYCATGATGCATAGAAACATTCCGACAAACACAGTTTCCTTAAGAACACCCATACATAGGTTTCAAGTGACAAATAATAAATAGCCTGCCTCAGCAAAATACCTAATAAAGTGGGTTTTCTTCAGTAGATTTAAATAGGAAGAAAGTTGAATTTTCCAGTTCTAGTCTGAACTTGTTCTGCCTARCTATAATGAAATTTCCACAATCAAGCAATCATACTATTTTATTTTGTGCTAAAATAATAGTAAGTTCAACACCTTTTTAGCACAGACGTCTACTGATACTTTTCTCAAAATACCTAAGAGGATAGCTTTATCTCTTTGATCCCACATTTGCAGTATAATTTCCATTTAAAATGCTACAATGTCATCAGCTCACTCTCCCCACACCAGTCCTGTAAAAAAAACAAAACACAGTTGAAGAAACGGAGATGAAGTTGTCACTTCAGACCCTGTTCTACATTGGTGTCCAAATATTTTTGTCGCAATCAAAGCAAAATTAAACTTTTTTTTTTGTTAGAGCATGAGTTTTTTGTGTCCTTACTAATGCAATGTTTCCTTTACTTCACATCCTGAGCTCATGACTCACTACCAGTTGGAAGTTTCATCTCTGCAGCTGTGCTTGCATGGTTTTATCTCCTACAATGAGCTAGCTGAGGTAACAACCCTTTGATTTGGAACCTTCATATTAGAAGAAAGAGTATTCTGATGTTTTCAAATGTAGTTCTGCATCTCCCCTTCATAAATGCCAGTATTGTAGGGTCTGCAGAAATTCATCCAAACAGTGCTTTACACTGGTGTTTTAGCATATGAACATTCAGCTACTTTAACATTTATAACTCAATCTAGGCAGCTTCACAATCACACACTTCAAAAATTGTGGGTGAGGCCTGTGTATCCATTCCCACCAAGTGCCTGCCTGCAATGAAAGAGAGCTTTAWAGCTTGTGTCTGTTACAACACATTTTTGGACAAGAGTATACAGCTGTTCAATTCAATTTCAGTACACTGGTGACAATATCTAAGAAATTTAGGATCCCAAGCACAAGTAAAAGTATGCAAAAAAATGAGAAAGATTCACATGTAAAAATGCTCACAGGAGACTCCAAGACAATGAACWATGGACAGGTTCCTCACCCCACCACGCTTTGTTCCACCAAGAGGAGATGCCTCTCCTTCCTGGAAGAGAGAGTCCCTTTTCCCCATCCCTGCCAATGTGGKACYRTAATATCTGGGCCATGCCCTTCCCRCTGATTTGGGCCAGAGCCATGACACCCTCCTTCTCCTTTCTTAACTTGTAYTGCTGACCATATGTGGTATGGTATGGAATATCCTTTTGGTCAGGTTAGGTCAGCTGTCCAGGCTATGTCCCTTCTCAAGATTTTGCCAAGCCTCAGCTGCTGATGGGGGAGGAGTGCCAGTGAGACAGCACTGATGCTGTGCCAGCTGTGCCAGCACTGCCCAGTGGTACCCAAAACAATGGAGTGTTATCAACACTTTCCTGGCAAAGCATAGTCCTGTGAGGGTTGCCATGGGGAAAATAAATTCAGTTTCAGCCAGAATCAATACRCTGACTCAGGAAAATCATTGGGTGGCACAAAATTCTAATACCCAAAAAATACCCATAAAACCCCAAAACCATAGTGAGAGCTTAAAGAGCTACACACAAAGAAAAACAACCTGGAATAAATACCTTTTGTGATAGAGCTACAATAAAATCACACTTGAGACTTTTGACTTTTTTCAAGTAATTTTAATTAAATTGGATCAGAARGATGAGGTATTGAATTTTTTCTATGTAGTTATTCTTTGCTGTTTATACAGACCACAACGAATGTCAAAAGTCAGTCTAAAAAATGAGTAAAACTCATTTCAGAAGTGAATGCAACTGACATATAGACCTGTGACATCAGGTCATGAGAACTATTATATGTTRCCTCCAGACTAAAGAAAATCCCTAATTCCAGCTGAATAAATTGGTCAGACTTCTGCCTATTGTCCTTGCACTGAAATTAACTAATCAGGTAGGTATAGGTGAAGAAATGACAATACAATGATAAAGAATATATACCCATGAAATGAAACAAAAACACTTGGGCRATATTTATTCAAAAGATCTATTTCTAGAAAAATAATTGTTCTTGGAACTGAAATGCTAGCTCTGAAGAATAAAGATTTCACTTTTTCAAACTTTCACAAGTAGCAGGATCAGGTCAGGTTTGCTGAAAAACACTTTTAGAGTTAAATTTACCTTCTATTGCTATAAAGGTGTACTTGACCTGCACACAAGATAGAGCAGCAGATGGAGGTATATCTGTAAATATGTACAAAATAATCTGGTTTCATGCAGT
The DNA here is from genome assembly GCA_902810485.1 of Alauda arvensis. Lineage (NCBI taxonomy): Eukaryota > Metazoa > Chordata > Aves > Passeriformes > Alaudidae > Alauda > Alauda arvensis. The sequence goes on from CADDXX010000355.1 coordinate 440,570, forward strand.
GGTTTCAGCTCGCATGGTAAAGAAACTTGGTGTTCTTTGTTAAAACCATTATTTAGAAGGGAATTACTGGTACTGATTAAAAGCATTGGTCTGGCTGTGCTGGAAAAGATGTAAACACAGGTAGGAGTTTTGTGAGTTTTCCACATTTGCCCCAAAATGCTTTTGAGCTGACCTCAAAAGTATTTTAGTCTCCTTCCTTGGCCTGTCTTCTGAAAGTGCCAGTTGGGGCACCAATTAGTGCCTCTTTGGCASTGCTTTTATGTGACTTACACACTTCTCTAGGAGGCTTGGGGCTAAGATGGAAGAAATGGGTTTAATGAGGATGGAGAGAGAAGCTGAATGTAAGTGCCTTCTTTTAAATGTCAGCAGCTCAGCCAGTGTTGATCCACATGGATATCTATGAAAAGCACCTGTCACACTTGTTACTACCCCACAGCTAATTACCAAAGCTTAGATTTCTATTTTTTCAGGTTGTAGATTACAAACACTGCTTTTTATTTACTCATGCATATTCTCCTTTCAGCACTGTATACTTCCATGCCAAATAGTAAAAMACACAGTTAAAAACAGTGTGAGGAACACCTTTTTTATCTCACTCAATTTACTTCCCACCTCTAAGCTTAATTTTTTCCTGAAAGAGGACAGGATGATGATTTTTGCTGAAATTTAATTCAGTGTCTCCTTCATTGCACAATTTAATTACCATTCACATGATTTAATAGAGACAGGACACATAAAGCTGATTTATTACATTATTATTCTGTTGTGATTGTAAAAGATGTGGGTATATTCCTGAAAATTTAAAGTAAGTGTGGATATCAACTCCTTTACTGAGTGTGACAAAGGCCGAGAGCTTTTGTTTCAGCAGTGAAATGCTGTTCCATGATAGTATTTCCTACCCTAGTTTTTTACCCATACTGTGATATTTTGCCATAATAATTCCAGCCTGTTATTTGCAGCACAGTATTCATGGAGTTAAAGCCATTACAATACCTGCATATTAAACAATTAACTCTTGACGAAAGCATAATGCAACAAATTAATAAAAGTATAGGGGTACTATGCCAAGAAGTGAGGGGTCTCAGTCAAGTTGCTGATACATGAGTTTCCACATTAAATAACACCACCAGCAACAACAATTCTGTTACAAACCCTACCTGAGATAAAAAAGATTTAATAAATGTGGGGAAAGTTACCCTGAGAGTAGGATGAAATGCTATTTTCAAGGAATTAGAGGGGGAAATTCTCTGCTACTGTTATTATCCTGTAAATATAGAAAGGGCTGGAGTCTGAAGGGCAGTCAACTTGGCACTTTTCCTGCACTTTCCCTGAACCTTCCCTAAGTGCTGAATTGAGTTCTTATATTTATATTTATTTATATTTATTTATATTTATATTTATATTTAGTGTAAAAGTTATCAGGTAAAAAAGAAACTTATATAAAAGTTGGTAGAAGACTTAGAATAGCATAGCCATATGTGGGAGCTCAGTTCCAGTAGAATGTTTAAGAGCTATCTAGTTTCTCAGTCTTTTATAATTATTGGAATTATTTATATAGTTAGAGAGGTATGCCAGCACTATCTGTCTATAGACAAGATTACCTGAAATAGTAACTGACAAGTAAAACTTTAACTATAAAAAGGCAGAAAAAAATTYGTGAACTTTCTCATTGTATTTCCAAGGTACTATTCTCTTATTAGAAATATAGTGATGCTTGAAGTCTTCCTGGCAACTGCACAGCATGAAAGATTCAACATTGCTCAGGAATGTAAAACTGTAAAACTTCCAAAATCGGTTTTACCTCTGACATACAATGTGGATTCACAACAAATCACTTACAATTACAGAAAGCACAAAAAGTAAAATCAGATGGAGTTCTTTCAGTTCTTTCTTATGCAACGGGCTGCTCAGGTAAGCCAGATTAGCCTGCCTTGTCTGAAGCCATTTTGTTTGAAAACCGTGATGGATGGGGACACATTATGCACCAGTTTATTGTCCATCTGTGCTTATTAATGATAAAGGCATAGTAAGTAAATGACTCATGCTATGAAAATGATCTTGATAATGGCAATTGCCTCAAATTAAATGGAAGTACCAAGATTATAATTCTGAGAATAACTAATTTTCATTTTTCTGGTCAAATAAGCACATTATTTCTGTGAAGAAAAATTAACATTTTTCAGGAAAAAATAAAGACATTTTTATTTGCCTAGCAAAAAAAATAAATGTAGAAAAAAAATTTTTGTGCCATCCTCAATATTTCACCTCCTTTTTCTTCATTATTATTTTATGGAATTGTCCACAGTACACTTTATTTTAAAAATACTAGAATTCAAAAATTTTTGAAACTTTTTCTAGATCTTGTCAAAACTATTAGAAACGTTCATTTAGGAAATGAAGGACATCAAATCTTGAAGAACAAGCATCCCAAGCTTAACAATTCCTATAGTTACAATCCCTCACCATGGCAGACTTTGGAGGATCTCTTGTAGTATTTCATCAAGTTTGATCATTTGGTGTCTGTAACTGCATTCTAAAATGCCTGGGCTTTTGAATGCTTCCCCCCATGCTGTTGTGAAATTTAAATGTATTCTGTAATGCTGTTGATCTTTCACCTGTATGTCCTCATTAAAAGTTCCTTGCACCTGTGCACCACACATAGATGGATGCAGAAAACTTCCAAAGAGTAACACCAAAAACTCCTGTGCTGAGATTTGCTTTCTAAGCTGTTATTGATAAAACGATAGCTTGAAGTGRGATAAAAGAATATGGATAGAGATCTACTRGATGACAGGGAACGATTTCACCTCTAARGTGCTGCTTTCCATGATARCAAAACACTTCTTTTGAAAAAGAAGGYATSTTATGACTGATAAACAGAGATATTGTTGATCCTTCATTATGACTTAGAATTTAAGTAACCTTAATTATGATCAGGATAGTTACATTAAGCACAGTTAGAAACATGAAGAGATATGGAGGAAATTCACAGAGTTCAGCGCAATGAGTTTAATTTTATGGATAAATTAGGAATCACAGTCTAGAAAATCTGGTTTTTTGCTTTTTCAGGGGACAACAGATAACACAGCAGACCACTTATAGAGTCAGTGGGTTCTACATGCTAATTCTTCAAACTAAGAGCCTCACACTAAAGTCAGTGAGACTGCACATAGGTTCAGAGGCATGTATTAGTTACTGTTTAAGGAAAGTGTAAGGTTTAGCATCACATGCCAGCTAGCACTAGGTTCTACTTCTGTTTATAACTGGTAACACCTGATGAAAGAAATATAGCAGTAGAGAAATGCTTTACTCAGAAGATCCATGTATCTTTCCCTGGTGGGATTATTTTTGAGCAGGGAAATTGTGTCTTTACGGGAACGACTGATTGGAAAACATTGTTCTAAAGTCGAGAAAGTGAGACAATGGATTAAATTGGATGTAATTAATAAAAMAAGAGAAGGAGAGACTTAAATTATCTCACTCTCTACTTACATGCACAATTTGATTGTACTGAAATGCAAATATAGAGTGACATACTTGCTACAGCTGGGACTTCCAAAGACTGCCTAAGGCACATGATTTCAGTAAGCCCAGGATAGTCCAACATCCTCAAACACCTTTAAAAAATCAAGATTAAGCTAACTAGTAAGCATCATTYGAAAGAGAAATTCACATTCTACCGTTCTTTCCAATATTCCACTCCTAGCTTTTCATCCATGAAGTACTCACTTTTGGACTGTGCAGAAGGGAACCACTGTCACTAGGAGGCTGATCTCTGTCAGGGGGTACATATAGTGGAGCTCTGAACAGAGTAAGAATAAGCAGGGAATACAGAAGCCTACAACAGAGATACCTGGGGTTCTGATTGTAAACCAAGGAAAGCCCCCTCTGTTGCATCCTGAAGTTAACATACTAGGGCCATTGATTTACACTCACTTTAGCACTCATTTTAGCCCTGGCTTGCAATCACAAAGAGTAACTCTTTCAAAGAGAACTCAGTCCTGTTTTCCTTTGTGTGCAAGTGCAAAATGTCACATGCAAATAGATAGATAAAGTAGTTTTTGATCACCCAAGCAGGCTTTGGCACATATATATTTTATCAGTACTGCAAGCAGATGACAATGTTCAAACCTTACATAGGGCAGAGCTCTGGTGCTCTGGGGTTTTGCCTTTCTCTCAGACAGATGACTGACAAAAAGGTATTTTTGAGTAAATTTTGGATTTTGTCTAAATGTGTGTCTGGGCAGTATTTTACAGTGACATGCAAGCTTATCCCGTTTTTTTTTTTTTCCCTCCAAGCAAATACAAGTTCATTCTGCAATAATGCAATCTGGCCAGACAACATGCAGCCTGTTCACATGGGCCTGAGCCTAAACCAACATAAAWTCCTTACAGGATCTGATAGTTCACAACCAACACCAAGCCAGCAGAATCTGTACAATTGCAAGGTTGCAGCTGGCACCCATTTGATCCACACAGAGCTCACACAGTCAAAGCCTGTATCTGCCTCACAAACATCGTGTTGGCAGAGCCCGAGAGACTCAGACAGCARTTGAATGATGTAGCCAATTCATCTCTCAGGTAGCTAATATTAGATAAAAAATGCTGCAGTCACAWGACAGAAAATGCTTCTCCCTCAGACAGTCAACTGTGTGAGTATAAACTCACTTTATCATCTCGTAGTTCAAAACACTTGGGTACATACTGGCAGGCTTTTTCCTGGATCACAAGASTTCTGCCTTCCCACAGCAACAATAAACCTGATATGAAAGCACAAAAATGGCAAACACTGAGYTTCACATCCTTCAAGTAATCTGTCAAAACAATTCTAAGTTCACTTCTGACTTGGTTYAAATTTCTGGTGCTGGACAATCCAACACAATCCACTGTTTAGTATTAAAGACTGCAGAGCCTTGCTTCACCCTCAGGGTAAGATTTTAAAAAGGGTGTCAATGTTCTGCTAATTCTTCAACAGGTGAAGTCACTAGAAATKTTACTACTAAAATCACAGAAGATAGATCAGGAATTCTGATCTCTTGCCTCTTAATATGTTAGATTCAAATCCCACGCAAAATTAAGTATTCTATAAAAGGCTGCATTTTGAACAAGCAACAAACATAAATATAATCAAAAAGCCAAACTGACAGAAAAATGCATTAGCTTTTCCAAATAAACTACAATTTCATCTTTATTTYCTACATTTAATGTAATAGAGTGAGCCTATACAGCAGGGAAAATAGCTGACCAGCAGTAATAGAGCTCACTTCACTGGTTTAGAGAACACTGTTCCCCAAACACTGCATTGAGGGAGCTAGGTCTCTCAAAATTATGTCTACAACCATTGGCACAGGTGTGTAGAGACATCTAAGCTACGAAAAAGGGAACTTAGATGAAAGGGCACATCTTAAATCCGGCTCATCTCTGGGGCTTCCTTCCTTTATTACAAGCCCTTGCTAGAGAGCCTTTCATCTTCTTGTGGAGGCTAGCAMAAAACCTAGAGAAAGTGATTCTTCCTTCTAACAAGGTGGTGACAGTGCAGYGTCCTTCCCTGACATGTGATAGTTCAGTGGCTAGTGTGTGAAGTCAGCGACTAATTCMGACTCTTCCACTGACTGAGAAGACTGACCTCACCTCACCACTGCACAGGCTATCCTGGTGGGAAGGAGACACTTTCAGACAATTTTGGTTTAGTCTGGAGGAGCACATCAATATTCTCTGGTCKTTTGAAACAGGCTAGTGGTGTATGAGCACAAAGCAAGTGCCACTGTCTGCAAAAAATACCTCTCTGAGAAGCAAAGTCCCAAGTTATAATTCCTGCTGCATTTACATTTTCAGGCTTTGTATATTGTCCACTCTGCACTAAACAGCATCTGAAGAGAATCACTGATAACACAGATGTTTTTAAATGTACTCATTCTTCTTTCTCTGGTCTCAGTTTAATAAATCTSTCCCCACACTTTGCAAGCCATTCTATTTCTGTAGTTTCCTTCTCTCTATTCATGTTCTTTTTCACATACCTATATTAATCTCTTGACACGTGCACACTGGCAGTTAATCAACAAATATTATCTCTGGGAAAAATTATGAAGAATTTCTGCTCCCTTTCAGAAGGGTTTTTTCTTGCTTTTCTTTTCTTTAGGTATGTACAGGGATCTCTTTCACAGTTTTTCAAAATCCTATTTGCTTTCCAATACAATGTCATGGGTTTGATTGTGTCTTGCAACATCAAAGCCAACAAAGCAAGTTACAGGRGAAAAGGATTTGCCTTCTTGGAATGCTTCCCAGAAGACAAAACAAAATTCTCATATCGTCTGCCTACTCTTCTAAATTTCCTATCTGCCATCATTAAATGAGTCAGTGTCAGGATGTAAATGAGATCCTGTGAGTCTAGCTACTAAATCTGAAAAACAAACAAACAAACAAACAAAAAATAAACTAAAAAGAAAGCATATATAACAGAATGTATCTTTTTAGTGTATTCTAAATATATGTAGCAATATTTATCTTTGATCAATTAAGATAGAGATAATAAGGCATATACATTAGCTACACCAAGTGGTCAATCTCTTTAGAGGTTTATTGTACCCTTASAGTGGGTCTCCATTAACTTTTTAGTTCATTTTATGAGCACATCATCAAGTGTGCAACCTTCATGGAGCTGTCTCTGAGTACATGAATTCAATTCTTGTTAAAGGAAGTCAAGCAATGTACCAAGTACCAAAGAAAAGAAACTTTSTGTGTTTCAGTTAATGGCCATCTAGTCAGTCAGCAGGACCAAAGGCTAGAGCAGGTGTGAGGCAAAACCTCAGCCAAACAAAATCCAGTGTTAAACTTACATTGTAAACACCAGGACTACCCCACTTACTCTTTTAACACACTTACTGTGCTGCAGTGCTTTATAGAGGGATGTGAMATTATGAATCTCTGCATCTCCTCCAGCAGAGCACTTCTTCTCCTCTACAGAGAAACTAATAAGCCAGCTGAGGCAAGCAACTCAAATACAGGAGACTTGTTGAAGCAAGAGTAYCTCCAATCATTGTCAAGTCCCACTCATACTACATCAGGTTTTACAGCAATAGATGGGAAAGTGGTGTTTAGATCCAAGACCTGACAAAAKAAATCTTCTCAAAACAGATGAATCTACACTRTTACATGCATGAACAAATAATTAAATTATTMATCTCAAGATAAATGGAGGTTTCACTTCTTGTTGTACTGTATGTAGTTATCTGGCAAAATGCACTGCAGGCAAAGCACCTGCTGGAAATAATCCTGATGACACTTTTGTCTTTTTTAAGGTGAGCCAATTTTACAATCAGTAGTAGTAAGTTATTTTATTAGTTTAACAATATTCATATTGTGGAATCATATATTTTGAAGAATAAGTTTTCTCCATGGAGGCCAGAATATTTCAATSTGGACTGAAACATGCCTCTTGGGCTCCTTGTCACATTCTACACTGGAGCAAGGTTGGAAACTGGCTTTTCTTATTCCATAGATGTCTAAAGTCAGCGATAGGATGATAAAGCTGAGTGAGAAACACAATGTGATTTGTAATTTTTATTCACCTCCTAAAACAAAGTAATTTTTATTCACCTCCTAGCCAAGATTCTGGTTCATAGACCATTATCTGGTTGCTTCTGAGTTGCTTCTACAGACAATTATTATCTTGCAACACTTTACACAATTTTTCAGTTTCAACAGGGCAATTAAATAGAGTTTTAACTGGAGAATATACTAACGTTTTCTTTAAAGATTCAATTGGCTTCRCAGTATATACTTAATGAGCTATCTAAAAGTGTATCAGTGAAAAGAGCTCATTGTGCTGTGTCTTATCCTATCTGTAAATGAGTCTTTAAAAGCTCTGATCACTATCTCTATACCATCCTCGAACAAAAGGATACATTGGCATCAAGCAGGAAGCAAAGTATTCAGTTGAAATGTTAGAGGAAAAAAGCTAGTTAATTGATACATGGATTTCTCAAGATGATAGCTTATGCTTGAAGGAAAAGAAATCTTCATGAGGATTAAAAAAAAAAAAGCCATTTAACCCAGATAGAATGCAATGGCCTCAAAACGTTGAAAACTCTTCTTTTGAACCTTGTTTCTGTAATAGACAAGYACATTCTCACTGCTCCTCACTTAATATAGTCAGTAGCAAAGAACTGGTTCATCACTATTATGAATTTGCCAGTTATAAGAAAAACATGTTGGCACATAAAAATGTTTKTGTTTAAGGTTGTTCTCATTCCTTTACTTTTCTTCCTATGGCAGGTAACTATTTACTTCTCTCGTATGGATYGCCATTGGGAATTTTATCTTTCAGAGAGCAGGAACATGCTGGACAACTATTTATTTCTCATCAAACAACTAAGGCAATTTAGAATCCCCAGATAAGGGAAGGAATTCCTACAGTCCTTTCACAAAGATCCCAGAGTTGTTGAAACACTTAAACAAGAAAACCAAATTTCCAGTCAGCTTATATGTACCGTGTAAAGAACAYAGGCAAATACTAAAAAAAATGTCCTCCCACCTAGGTTATTTATTGGAACTTAGAGGAAGGCTTGATAGCACATTTTCAAGAGTCATAAGTACCTTGAAGTATCTTAATTCATGGTGTGCCTTGCAGTTGATCATATCTCTGTTTCTTTTGAGATTTTTTTATTTATCTGTCATTGCAGATGTTGGTGATGGGCAATTCACATCCCCAAGGTTATGGGAGTRAGTGACCTTTTTACTGACTCTTCCATGCATTAGAAGATAATGCTTAAAGGGTTAAGCAGATTTTGTGTGGATCATCAGTGACATCCAGTGGCTATTCAAGGTGATCGCAGGTGTGCTAGGATAATCCAGTCCCACTGTAGTGGAGGGATACGAACTGAAGAGGACGTTCACTAGCTGGCTATGTTCCTTGTCCTGGCTGATCTCACATGCTGTGAAAATTATAATTATTGATCTATTTTTCAATATTGTTATTCTTAGCTRCATATTTTTCTTCTGTGGAATCCATTCTTCCAGGCATATCTTGTCCGTTCTCTGTTGCCACAAGTGAAAAATGGAATTGCCCAGGGGATAGATATCTCCTACATCAAGAACATATAAGTGAAAACAACAATCACATGAGGGGAAAAGGAAAGAAGGAAAAAAATATTTAGAACTCTTTCAATGATCCCACCACTCTAAATTTCATTGTCTAAACCAGATGGTGAACTGGAACACCAATACTGAAACAAGTCATGGATGGTTTTAATTTTGTTACTTCATGATATTTAATTCACTCCTTGTCTTAAATCTCTTCTTCTGTTCGTAACCAATGAGACATATTCCAGGTTCAGACCTTAAATGATCAAACCAATTTTCTAGCACAATATCACTCATTTCTTGTTTTGTTCTGTTTTAAATTAAAACCAGTTATTATGAAATCTTTTTTTTTTTTCTTTTCCAGTTTCTATTTCAGTTTCAGTCTACATAGACTGGGATACTTCAGTTTCACTCTACAAATATCTACATATTATTCCCACATGGTCCCTTGAGGTTCTAAGTTATAACCATGTGTGTTTTGACCTTGAGAACTCCTCAATCGCCATTAAAACTTTATATCTTTATTCTAGCATGCTAGTTCATGCTTTCCTTCTCTACTTTATATATTTATGAGCCATGTGAATAAGGTGCAGGTTTCTGCCTATCCTTGGTGGCCTGTTTACAGAGATTTGTAAGCCTGTTACAGGCTCTGGCTAAGGAACTGTCCCTGTATACCCAATATTCTGCCTGGTCACCACAAAACAGGTACATTGCATTGTATATTCCAAGTAAACCAGAAAACTTTCCAGCTCACCTAACCTGAGAATTAAAACCACATGTCACTGTCTTCTCAATTGTTCAACATAAGAAAAAAAAATAAAACAAAAAAAATGACCCAAAACAACCAAAAAATCCCACACATGCCTTGCTACTATAAATAATTCACTAGCTTGTTCTCTAGATAATCATCACTAACATTTTTATGAAACAAGACAGTGCTCAGTAGCATTAAAAAGTTTGGGTCATGACACACAAAATAATCTTCAAACACTACCAAGTATTTCTACCTCATCCACATTTAGCTATCAAAGTCCATGGACCTCAAAACAGAGATTTTGTCCAACCAGAATCTTTTATAATAAAGGCCAGATGTCAAAATCTGGTGGTTTAATATCTGGCAAACAGCCAATGAAATACCAAGTTTTATACCATTTTAATATACAAATAGTTATTTATTCAAAACCAGAATATCATGTAACAATAKACTTCTAATGCATCCATGAAATAATTTGTTTTCTTTCCATGTACAAAATACTCTAAAACCAGTCATTATAACTTAACTCAAAACACTATGGGGAAATGCAGAAATACAGGACAGCACCTGCATCATACTGTTCAGCATGGATAATTTTCTGTGACAGAAATATTGTCCTCTTTTACATTCCTGGCACTGTCAGGGTGCACCAAAAAAGGGTTTGTTCCCTCGGTTACAACAATGTATCTTCCCACTTCAAATGTACAGATTCAATTTATAAGYAMTTAGGATAATGCRGAAATCTGGTCAATTCATCATCATCATCATCAGGGCAGTGCATATTTCATATATGTARCTAGATAAAGGAAAATTATTAAATTGCTACACTAAATCACAAGGTTAGAATATGTACTAAAATGGACAAAATGTAACAAGAGAGAAAACAATTCTGCATTTCAGTCATGTTGTGTGATTATTTTACTTAATATATTGAGAGATAGAATTTTACTTGTAGCAGTAATGGTTATCTGTAGACCTACWTTTAAGGGAGACAGTAAAAATAATCATACATCTTTTGAAATATTAAACATAGGTTTGGAAATTGATTAGGTCATACAAATGCATCTGTAACACAGAACTGTCTAAGGGAAAGAAATACACATAGACTAAGGGAAAGAAATACAGATAGACCTCTAAAACTAGTTAAATATTTGTTGTCAGGCATTTAAATCCTGTCTCCCAAGTTCTCCTAAATTTTTTCTCCAAATCACTACACATCATCACTAGTATTGAATGAGAAAATAAAATTGTTATATAAAATAAATGGCACAGCTTCAAATCAAAATTGTAAATACTCTCAAAGACTTCCAAGGGATGAAACAGCATTGGATGAGGGAACCTCAGGGACCATTTACAAATATGTCTGCTCTTCAATCATTCCTTAAATTGAGTAAAGTAAAATTTTGTGACTTAAGCCAAATGTAAATTACCTCTCATCTTAACAAAAACAAGGGAAAATTCTCCTCTGGTATCCTTTTTTATTTTCTTTTTTCAAACATTAAGTAATTTTTTTTCATAGGAAAAGCAGTTTGAAACATGYACAAAGTCCTCTGTAACAATGGTGCCAAATAGTGACAAACCCAAGTTTTTAAGCAGAAAGATATCTATATACATAAATACTGTCTTCTCCATTCACCACCTTACTGTAAAATAAGAGGATAGGTGTCAAAATCTACTCTGAAGTTTCTGAATTGTTTTGTGACAACTGTGATATTTCACTAATTAGGCAAATCTATACTCAATTTTTTTCCCAYCCCCACCTCTCCCCTCCCCCTGAGGGAACAGATTATTTTGTCGTAGCAAAATTATTTTGTTCAAGCATATTGAGTTATAAATTCACAAGAGTTCCATTTGTCATTCTGATCTCCTTCATAACATGTCCAGTCTACGTCACATATGGATTCCTATGTCTCCAGTAACTATTCATATCTATTTCTAGACCAGAATGTGCCTTCCTTACTGAGTTCATTAAAGTTACCCTGTACAAGTGACCCTCAACATGAGGAAAAGTGAGATGGTACTCCATGGGCTTGATTTACCATATTTCTCTAGTATTTTGTGACTAAATTCCATCTCTAAGGTCCCTTGTGAAAACAGAGGGCAGATTCTGCCACCAGGAAAAGGAAAAACAATCTCTAATTTGTCTCTTATGCCTGACCCTTCTGCTGAGACATGCATTCATCTTCATTCACAGCCCAGCTTAATATACTGCAGTTTGACATCTTAGTGTCTGAAGCCACTCTGCAGTTTACTGTAATGCTAAAGTGGAAGTGAAAGAGGGAGAGATATCATTTTGTCACCAGAAGGAAAGATGAGCAGGATGGGGTTTGACGGGATGCTTAATAAGAGTGTTAGAGAACACTGTCAAAATGGCAGGTCTACTCCTTAATGCAATGATTTTCCTATAGATATTCTCTACTCTTCAAAGGCAGTCCCCAGACTTGATTCTACCATCTTTTCTAAAAAAGTGAAAAACATGTTACTTAGAAAATTAAACTTTCCATCTCTGTGGTTCAGAGAAGTTAATAGAATTTTGCTCTTAATTAATTTGTTACCAAATGATAAAAAAAAATTTAGAAAGTTGTTAATCAGTCATATGGAATTGATTTTCTTTTTTTTAACTTTTTGTTACCTCTTATTCATTTTCACTCTTCATTTTAAAAGCTCCTTATCTAGCCTCTATTTTCTTCYCCTGTGTAACAGGGGAGAAGGTGAATGCTCAACTCAATTTCTTTTTATTATTATTTTTTGATTAAGACATTCTTTGTTATATGACAGAATAACCTGGACAGWGCCAATTATCTGTCTCCTATTGATTAAGGAAATCTGTTATTTTGGTCAAGTTTTATGCATTAAATTTTAATCACATTACTGTTTTAAATCTCATTAAAAGTTTTTGGGTTTTTTTAACACAATTGGTTCAGCAGCCCTCTATTTCATTTGAAATCTAATCTTGTCATGACAGAAATTGCATGTTTTTAGAAATTAAATAATTACCAGAAGGTTTGCAAGAACAGCAGAAGCACAAATATTGATTCATCATCTAACCCACTTTACCTTCACTGAAAGTTAAGTATTTGCTAACATGGTTAACACTGGATGACACAAYGGTTGCAGTGTTTCTTGCTAAACTCAAATCTTGAGTCAATGTAAACCCCATGTGATCTGAAAATGTATTYAAGCTTCTTATAAATGTTTTTATAAAGATATTTGCAATACTGTTAAGCCAAACTACATTAAAARCGTGCCTATTCCCTTACATAGTGTAGCTACAAGGGGATACATGTTTGCATTTAAGATGTTTAACTGTATTTACATATTGCATAGATTTACACTGCAGATATATAAAAAGGAAACAATTRTAGCCTCCTCATAAGTTCAGTTTTTTATCTAAATAAATGTCATGTTATATTATTTTTACATTATAACCAAAACTAACAAAACACATTGTGAAGATTTAATCATCCTAGCTATCTAATAGATCAGAAAACCAATGACTATCTATCAGGGATTTTCTTTAATGTATTCTTTTATTTAGACAAGGAGAAATTATTCTTGATCTGTTATATGTTTAATGGCAAAAATCTAAGTAGTAATATCACAGACTTTCAAAATCATTAAGGTATCTGTGTGTCACTGAAAACAGACTTAAGCACTTATTTTTTCTAAAGATTGGTTTTTAGATCCCTTTTGACTTATTACCATAGAGGTATTTGCATCATGACACAATTCTTTTGAGAAGCTGCTATTTCCTTTTTGTTCACAGCCCTGAAGTTGCTGTATTCACCAAAAAAAAAAAAAAAGTATGGCTAAAATTGACCAAAATATACGAATTGAAGCAATGTAGTAGTATATTCATCTGGAAAAGAAACTGATTTTGAGATTCATTACGATATRCAAGGTTTCTCCATAGAAGTAAGTCATCTCCACTTTCAGAAAAAAAATTAAAAACTCATCAGATAGTATAGCTACACAGAGACAGCATTTATTCAAAATGTTCTGGTCAGAGCAGTAAAAAAACAAGAGTGCTCTGATAAGTCTAGAAAGTACAATAAAGGTATCTATCACAAAACCTAACTTTTCCAATGCTAACATGCTTTGGTGAGGAGAAAAAATTAAAGAAATTTTAAAAAGCATAAAACCAGTCAAGCTGAAGGCTGTCTCATGGATGGCACTTCCACAGCCACTTGAAGCACAAGAGGAGGCCTCTCCATTTGCACAGTAGTATCAGCTATACATAATAACTTAGTTGCAGTATAGACATGCACAGGGATTTCTTAAGTAACATTCCCATTCAGGGTAAACTCTCTGGAAACAGCAAACAGAACAGAAACTCTTACAACCACATATCATTAGAGTTAACTTATTGTACCTGGGGAAAGATGTCACACCCTTTAAAGAGCTGTAGCAAATTATTTTCAGAACAACCAGGGATATCTAGGAAGTATTCTAAGACACTATAATTTCATGTAATAGGAGAAGCCCAAAAGATAGTGTTTACTCAAAGACATTAACTACTGAACATAATTTAAGAATTCCTAGAGCTGTGTGAAATCATATYTATAGGCCTGGAATTTAAGGAAATGAGAAAATTAAAGTAAGAGTAAAAATGTCCTAAAAGATACTGCATTATGACTCCATTCCACTGATACCATTCCTTCAGGAACGAAAACATGTTTAAAATCTGGTGTCTCTATATGCAGGCAGACTATTATGCTCTGTAAATAGGTTTAAAATGTCCTAACATTTCTGAGGCTTTCTTATCTCTCATTCATTTACCTTTCTTTAGATTGCTTTCACACTTTTCCCCCTTCCCATTAAATTATTCAAGAACTCCTCTTTAGAAAGGTCACTGTCATAAAAACCAGGGAATGGGAGCAGTGGCATGTGATTCACAGGACCAATGAGGCAGCACACAAAGTGGATTGTGAAGGACTCATAAAACCTGAGCCCAGAAGGAATCGTCAGATTGTCTAACCTGATCCCCAGTATATAACAAGTCATTATATCTCACTTAYATAGACCAGAGTGAAAATGTCTCTGCTTTTCACTAAAAACAGTATTTTTATCTTTTTGGCTGCTGACTGTAGGGAGGGGCAAGTTGACCAAACTAATTGYTAGTACTTCCCATGAAGGTTATCCTGTACTTCTTGGAATTATTTCTATATTCTATGAAACAAGATTCAGGGAGATTTACTACTCAGAGCAAAGAGAAAACAGCACTCCTTCTTCCAGCTTCCTCCTCATTCTGGCAGAAGTTCAGTCTGGCATCAGCACTGCCTTGACAATCAAATGCAAACAGAGGCTTTGACAAGCAGAAACAGTTCAAAATAGGTTTGTGAGCTTCACTGTGTAATTTGTTGCTGATATAGATCCCAGATGAGTTAAGTTAATRAAGMCACTGCCTAATTAAACCATATCTTTTGCTTTTTTTCCTTCCTGCCACAGACAACAGATGGGTTTGGCCAGTACCCACTCTGGTGTACTCGTTGTTTTCACTGGTGGCTTTCTTCCAGTAGCTCATAATTTKCTTTGTTGAAAATAAAAGCAAAGTATTGTAAAAGGTGACCAAGTKCTTGTTTGAATTTATCTTCCTTCATTTTCCTGTCACTGGTTCTTCKTATGACTTACCTCTAATGAAAATAAGCCAATATCCAATGACACTGCTAACACACTTCATCCAGGTCACCTATYGATCTTACTTCTGCCATTCTAAACAGGTGCCACTTCTGAAGTATTGCATAGCAAGCCATTTTTGTGCCCTGCCTAGACATTATCTGTGGCTCTGCTTAGTACCATCTTCAGTCTTACAAGTGAACCCCAGATCTATGTGGAGAAATAAATATGGCTTGATTCCAGCAGCACTGAACATACRGGCAAACTCCCTGCCTTCCCTTTTTGTCTTCACGCACATGTCCACTGACCACTGATTCCCACAGYTGTTTTCGGTAAACTTATTTCCCATTCTGTAGATCTAGTTCTCATTCTGTGTTTTGTTGGGTTTTATTCTTATGCAAAATTTTGTCTATATTATTTAAAATGTCTGTTTTAACTGCCTTGTCATTTTAGGAGAGACCAAGATTTAAAAGATTAATCTTTTAAACTCGCTGCCACGCTTTATGTCCTAAATTCTACCAAATCTATCTATGTATCTATGTATCTATGCATCTATGTATGTATGTATGTATGTATGTATGTATCTATCTATCTATCTATCTATCTATCTATCTATCTAATCATTTAACATGAAACTGTTAAGAAAGGTATTGAATAACTTTAGATTTAATACCAAAAGCTTGCAGCAACTCCCTTAGCAAAATCCCTTCAACAACAATTTCCCAATTATGGGTTATTTTTTCATCTGAGTATTAATTAAGTTTTGATTTAGCTACATATTTCTCTTTGATATCTTACAGTATTAATCTTTTTGTCAGATTTTTAGTTATTGAATACATTAAAATTATACATTCATACATTAATGCCTCCTTCATACAAACTAAATGCTTCAGTAATAGCTCAAATATATAGTTACCGTTTTGAGGGAAATTTGTGAAAGGCAGGTTTGATTTACTTACTTACTTACTTACTTACTTATAAACCCACATTGAATGGCATTTATTATATTCCTAAACAATACTTTCAGTAAACAGCTAGTGGACAATCCATCAAATAAAATACATTTGCATGCTGTATTTGGCCTCTGCCAAGAGAAGTCAGTAGGAGTGTTTCCATCCATTCTTTAGTATTTGGATAAGGCCTTTCTCAAACACTTCAAAATTTGCACGTTAATTTCAAAGGCACTCTGTTCAGTGACAYTTCATAAACATGTAGAGGACCATATTTAGTGAAAAAGCTTACTTGCTACAAGTGATTCATCCAGCTTTAGAGAAGCTGTATTTATAAACGACTGAAATGCTGGAGTTAACACTATTTCAAGGTCTTCCCTTTGCATTTCAAGTTTATAATCACTGTTCATATTTGGTTGGCTTTTCACAGACGGCATCACTAAAAAGAAGTGGAATGCTTCAAATATAAGAAAGCAGATAAATAGCACAAGGCTTATGGGTTGGCGTCAGTAGGAATTCTTTAGAAAATGCTAGATGAGAAAAGGAATACCCAGTTGCTAAGTTACCTTTGTTTCATTTAGTGCCATAATTATTTGTTGCTTAAAGAAAAAGCATTGACATTTTCCCCCTTAGTCCCTGCCATATGGAAGATAGGCTTTTAAGATTCTCTTATGAGAKGTGCACATTTAAAAGATATACTTTTATGTTCTCCAAGTGGAAGAATCAACATGCTGGGGGATAATCAAGACATTTCAGGTTTCAAAAACTTCTGCTGTTTCAAAATCATTCTGATATTCCTGACAGTTTATTTTTAGAAGCAAATATACATCTTAACTACTTGATCATAAATTTCTCTACTTTTCAATCAATCAGGAAATGTGCAGATAAAATTATCTGTCATACACTTTAATAACTATGTAGAACTGCTTGTCCCTTCTGGAGGGTTAACAAAACAGATGGCATGAGTGAATGGGCTCATATTTCAGTTTTTAATCACACTTGCCAGCAGAGGTCTTATTTGGGTCCAAATGATTTTATATATTTACCTTAAAAACAATAAAGAAATATTGTAAATTATAAATTATGCCAAAGCAAATGCCATCCTAAATATGTTTTGTTAAAGATGTGTAGAAATGCTTTCCTGAATTTTGTGGCAAGTGATTTTTACCTTTACCAAAAACATTTTGACCACCACAGAGCTTCTCTGTATGTGTATGTGTGTAGAAATATTAATTTCTTTGTTTTTGAAACAGACACAGTAAAAGGYTACTTGAACCATATAAATGGAGATTAAGTGATGCAACCAATGTCACAAACTAAGCCAGTAGCAGAGTTGTACGTGTACAGTACCTGGATCTAGTATTTAATTTTGGTTCTTAATAAAGTATTTTAAACAAATTCTGAAGGCAAGATATGAAACMTTTTGCACTCTTTTCTTCCAGTTTCAATTACAGTCTGGCTTCACAAGTATGTGGGAAGAGAAACACTGCTGCACCTAGGGCTGTGTGAGCCATGGGATAGAATGTCCTGTGGCTGTCAGCCTTAAGTGCTGATATACATCTTCAGTGCTTATACACAGTAATAGTGGAAGCTRCAGAAAGGGTCAATAAGAGCAAATTAGTCCTTCCTTTCCATATTGACACTTGAATCACATCTAAAAAAATTATAAACATAAATTTTGAGGGGGTTTTTTGTTTGTTTTGTTTTTGTTTTGTTTTGTTCTTCGGAATTTTTTCCAATCARATTCAGAAAAACCTATGCTCAGATATAGATGTGATGAGTCTGTAGTACAATGGCATGAAGCCATCCATGACCCAAACTAGCAATGCATGTTTTGTAATACAGTAATTTTAGTTAAAAAAATCTTTGGGGAGGGGAAGCAGCGGGGGAAGGATCCCTAGTAAAATTTCTTATCTCTAATGTCAAGGAGAGGAGACAACATTGCTTCCTTCATTCAAATTCCCKATTGCATAGTCCAAAAGCTGAATTCCCAAGCAATAACAAACGAGGCACTGGAATAAACACATAAAAGAACATAACCTTTTTCTTCAATCAAATAAGTAGCTCGTCCTCCCCGGTGAAGCTCTTACTTACACATCAGAGCTGGCTACCTTATTCCTTGTTATGTGTCTCTATAAGCAGCAACCATTTCACTGTAATTTGACAATAGACAAGCTCAGTGTTTGACAAGCATCAGAAATAAGGAGCTATACCCTTGAAAAATAAAYTGTATGCTAGTACATAAAGAACCACCAAGAGAGAAAAACCTTTAAAATATTTTAATTTTTTAATCACTYCCCTTACAGGGTTACTGAATCAAAGAGAAAGTCCTGGTTTTATTTCAGTATCATTTCACCTTGCTTTCATCAACTCCCRTGCTGCATTTTTACATTTTCTACCTATTTAAGGACCCACCGAGGACCATGTTCACACATTCTTACTCATTTATCTTTGTCACTTGTAATTACCAGAGTGGCCATTTCCTTGCTTGTGCATATTCCCGCTCTGCTCCTCTTTCTTTCTTTCCTCCTAGGAGGAGTGTGACAGTCTTTATTCTAGGCACCCTTGGCTGTACCATCTGTAGGAAGATCAAAGACAGGGTCATATCCATCTAATAACAAGAGAGGAAACAATACTGTAGGTGAACACTCTATTAGCCTCCTTCTTCATTTTATTCAGGTCAGTGCTCAGGGACTTTCAGATGTCTTTGAACAAATGGATGTGAAAATGAAAGACAAGTTATAAAGAAATAAGTTTCTTTTCTTACGCAAGTTAGGCTGATAGGTTGAACCACACTGGTGTTATAATAGTCTTTTCCCTGGGTAGCTCAGGAGGTATCTTTTCTGAACAATCCTTACCCTTCAAAATAAAGCATAAAAATCTGCTTCCATCTTGAGACTTGCAGCTATTAAAAAATGTCCAGAGGCAATAAACTGAAGACTTGTGTAGGATACTGAGGACATTTATTATTGACAGGAAATCAGTCTTCCATGATAGCTGAACTCCAAGATCTCTCTATAGAAAGGAATAATTTCTCCACTGGTGTAAACAGGCAAAGCTTTACTGACTCTGGTAGTGCTGCATTAATTTATACCAGCAGAGAATTTCGACTAAAATCTTTAATTTGCTTTGGACACCTGGAACTGAAAGTTTGTGTCGCTGTGCTGTGAGAGCACCCTGAGCACAGGGCTGCAGTGGACAGGGGCTTCTGGCTGGGTCATGAAGCCTTTTCTCTGCACCACAAGTGCACAGCATGAAAACACAGCAGGAAGAACAGGAAAAGCAGCAGCCCTTTARTTTCACCTTAGGAGACCTCATTTCTATTTCCTTCCATGAATTTTTGGTTCAGCTGACTGCCCTAAAGACTAAAGCAGCTGTTGTGATCCTCTTTAGCACATCTCAGTGCTATGCACTGTGAGACAGCCAGTGTGTGTCTCATTGAAAAATAGTTAAAGTAACTAAAAATCAGACACTGCATTTCTTGCTGGAACAAAACTTATGTACATGAAACTATTTGGAACAAAAGTTCCAAATTCTTTTGTCAGGTGTTCTTCTGTGGTTTTTTTTTCAAAGCATAACATTTCTTATTTATAAACAAGTCATTGAAAGCATGGAGAAATATTTTCAAAACAAGAGATAAAAAAAAAAAAAAACAGAAAAAATATTTTCAAAACAAGAGATAAAAAAAAAAAAAAACAAAAAAAAAAACAGAAATTCAGTTATGTCAGTAAATGTGCATATGAAACATTTTCTAGTGCTGACAATGCTGTCTCAGACATTTTGTCTAAGGCTGGTAATATTGAGTGTTGCATTAAAATCCTATAAAGAAGTGTGTCTTCAGCATGTGCAAAGTTTCTAAAAATGCCATTGATATTGACTTTAGCATCCCCTAGCTGAGGTCTTGCTCGTTTATTGGATCATTTTTTTCCCCAGATGGACTTATATAAACTCAACTTTTCATCTGAGGAAAGGTCTCAGGCAGTTTAATAGAAAACATGTTCCTACTGCAGTGTTCTAGATCAATGTTTCTTTCAGTAACAGATTATTCTCCACTAAACTCAGTTTTTCAGTGGGGTCTCAAAAACTAAAAATGATTACTTTCTCAATTCAGTAGGCCATCTAAATAAATGCCTAAGTTCAAGAGTATGTGTAGTTTACTTGAAGATATTGAGAGTGCTTTACTATATGGTTACCCTTAAGTTAATCATARGAGTTTTGCTAAATTAGGTCTGTTGTACATATACATAAGTTTTTTCCATATATATTCCCTTAATGTAATAAAACATATAATATTTATAATATAAATCACATGAATATAAGAAAATAAAAACAAATATAATAATGTTATATAACATAATAAAGATAAAATTCGGTTGCTACATTAACATTATTTAAGGAAATCAGTTGATGCATTCAATGATGTCTTGAAAAAGAACAGTTATTACTGTCTTTCAAGATTTCTTTGGGTAGTTATGGCAGTTCATGGTGAGTTCAGGTTTTTTAACTAATTGTGTTACTGTGGATCAGTAGAAGGAAGGATGAGTTTTTGYAGGCCTGCTTGACTGAGTAGAACTTGGCTAAGAAAACTAAAAACATCACATAACTTATTGTTTAGTGTCTACCATACTTTAATACGTCCTGCTAGTAATTACAAACTATATATTTCAAAAAAGAAAGTAAAAGACAACAAGGCGTTTCCCTAATCAAGCCTTGCCACTCTTTAGAGAACCAGATGTCTCATTTTCATTTATACAAATGTTGAGGTCGCAATCAGTGTACAGGAATAGCTTCTGAGACCAACGTTTTTGTGGGTTGTTTAGGTTTTTAAAGCTCGTCTTCTTTGAAATAACCCACTAAAATCTGGGAAACTACTGCTAAGCAAGTACTATCATTTCACCAGACTATCATGGGGCTACATTTGTTTTACTTGAAAAAGAGCCAGAGGTAGAAGCATAGTAATRTAGACTAGCTGCAGTACACAATAAATTAAAAAAAAAAAAAAGAATTGAATGAGTTAGTTCAATAGACAAAGAAAATACAAGATGTGGATAAACAAACCTTCAGCAAAACAATGCCCCTTGCCACATTAAAATGAGAACAAGCTGTCTTTTTCCTCCAGGATGTAAAGGAAAAGATGCTAGTATTGTGGCTCTAAGAATTGATGCTGATGCAAAATACTTCTTTCAGAGTTGAGATATTTTGAACACCATGACAAAAGTCTATTATTTTCRGGGCAGCTCATTAAAATGTATGAAGGTGTTGCCAGTATTAGAAAGATACCACTTACAATAAAGTCAGTAAATTTCAGAGAAGGTCATACCAAAGATCCTATATCAGGTGAAAAATACCTATATGGTGCWATAATGGGACTCAAGAATGTGCTGGCAGACATTCAGGTTTCTTAGGTCACCTGTCATCATAACAGTGACTGCTGGTTCTATGAGAAGGATGAACGTATTTTAAGAGATCCGTCTGTGGATTCAGCAATTGTCTTCAGTGGCAGAGTGTCAGAGTCCTTGTCTCTTCCARAATAAGTTCAGATCAGTAGCACAAAGGTATTTYACCAAGTGCTGTGGGCCGTGCAATTCAGTGGACAGTGAAATAATGTGGACAGAGATGCACATTTTGTAGTCATGCATATTCTGGCACTCTGGAGCTCAAAAATCCATATTTATGGTTAGAGCTGTTGAAGGATTCTGTTGAGTTGCTTTTGCATTCTGTTGGAAAAGGGCTGTCATTATTAATTGGTCTTTCRTTTTGTTATTTTACAGGCAGTTCTCTAAATTGTCACAAATCATAGGCAAATTTTAAATTATTTAGGACAGGAGCTGTCATTGGCTTTCTATTTGTGAAGTGCCTAACACAGTAGTTTGCCTTTTGGTCCACCTAGAATATCAGTTTCAAAAAAAATAACCATCACCTATCTCAGCTAATCTTTACCTGAGATAAACATAAATAATACAACATACACACAGTTGCAGTAATAAGGTAAAAATCAGCACATATTCYCCATATAAACTCTCCTTACACTGATCTATGACTCAGGAGAGATGTTGGTGAAGTTCAAACTTTGAAAAGGATGGAGAAGCACTTAAGGTCTTGAATGAAAACTTTTCTTAACCCTGGATAAACTGTTTCCACAACACTTGCAAGRAGGACAATAAGATCAAATTTCCCAGTGTAAAATGAGCCAGAAACRTCTGACTGTTCAGCACTGATAGAATATCTTTTTTCAGAAGAATAATAAAAGCAAAACCAATCACAACAGTAATACTACAGTACATCTAACATATCACAAATGTTTTAACATGCAAATTCACAATTTGTGTTGATGTATGAACTACAGTTTCCATTTGAATTCTGTGCCATGTAGTTTCAAAAAAAAGACAGGCCTTCCAACTTTGCTTAAAAATACAGGAACTAAAGTAAAAAAAAAAACAAAACCTGTCTGAAAATGGCTAAATTTTCTCAATTGTTGTAGCTTTAGTCAATCAAGGGACTTTTCATGCAAACTAAAATAAAACAAGCTCTGAGTCAGATCAAAAAAGGCAGGTATCATTTTCAGATGACATTCAATTCTCTGACCACTAATAGATTTCCAGTAGCCTCTGAAGCAATGTCATCCTGTAAGYCACAAAACAGGATTCAGGAATATGAATGTCCACGATGATTGGCCAGTCCAAATGCTTCTTCTAAATAAATTTTAAAAAAAATTAAAAATCAAGAAGCCACAAAATCGCAGAATATTTGGAGTTGGTAGGCCTCACTCTGACTTTAAAAAAGCCTACTTTCAAAAGCAAATGGAAAKCAGTATTCCTGGTTAAGTCTATTAAAGGATGGATAGTAAAGTGCTTTTCATTGCAATTTTTTAGGAAATAATCTTGGTCAACAAAACAATGGAATAAAAGAACAGAATAAACAGTTTTGGACTTCAGCTGAAATAAAGGCTACAGTTTCACAAG
>CADDXX010000355.1:464322-479593 GCA_902810485.1 Alauda arvensis
GTGTTTCTAACTCTTAGAGATCTCAGAGATCTCAGATAATTTAGCCTCCAGCTGCATACATTTTTAATATCACAGACAACATGATAATTGCCATACGTGATTCTGGATCACACCTTARATTTTAAATTATTTCACTCGGCTGAAATGTGTTTAAGTGCACTATTGAGACACTTTCAGCAATTCAGCTTTTAATGATTATCTGTCTTGCCAGTGCTACCTTTGATGTTAAAATGGTCTAAGAAATAATGTAATTTTCCCACATTCTCATTGGGTTACATTCAGATGTTTCTTAAATATTTTATTTAAGAACTCCTCCTGACCCCAACCACAGTAAAAATTTGAAAAGATTTTACTTACAGTAATTTCATGTCCTGTAGTTTGCTAAATTCACTCAGATGACCAGGACCTCAAAACCAGCATTGATTGATGAATCTGAAATAATATCAAAGGAATAAATCAAGAAGTTACAGCAGACATAAAAGTACATGATGTATTAATGAGTTTCTAATAAGGAGTGTTTCCAAGATTACACTGTCTGAGACCTTAAAGATATATGATCGTGTTCCCATGAATCAAAACTGGTAGCTTGAGAAGTTTTGTCACCMAGTGTGCCATGGCCAAAATGGAGCATGTACAGTCCTGTGCCAGATATTATTTAATTCTCTGGCAGTTAATAGATGATTAATTGACTGCTTCAGATCCATCACACTTTGCCGTAGAAAACTCCAAAATCTATAGGCAAGTAATGAGACTTAAAAGTCTCTACAAGTTAAAAGAAGCAGATTCATGCTTTCATTCATTATTTTGCATTTCCATCCACAGTGGGGATCTGTGAGGTTCTTACCTATTGAAAAACAAAACAAAACAAAACAAAACAAAACAAACAAAAATACCAGAGTGTAACCTGGAGTAATGGTCTCAAACACTCCAATATAAATGCTATTACTAATGGAAAATGCTTAAACCATTACTGTAATTTCCTGATTAAAAAGAGACAGACAAACTCATCACAATCTTGTTCAACAACTCTGGTTTTAATTTTTCTTTTAATTCTCTATGTCAAATTAACCTTGCAGCCAGGGCACAGTTTTAAAAGGTAAGTTTTCTTTTGTTGAAAGAAATAGTTTCCATTAAGATGTTGCCTACTTTTGTTAATGCTTTCAGACAATGCAAACACTAGAAATAGGATTCCAACGAAAAAGGCAGTTTGATTTTAAGGGTTTTCTTTAATACAAAAAATAGATACGTAACTTTTTTACTGCCTTCTTGTCATCTTGCCTTTCAAGATCCACTCTCCCCTTTAGAATGGCTAAAGTCAAGGGTATTCAGAAAGGTGTGTTCTACCACCAGCACTTTTTTGTTTATTTGTTTTTAAGTATTGAATTTGGTTCAGAGAATCTTACTTTTCTTTACATTATATTTTTCACTACAATCAGCCAGGGTTTGCTCTATTGATTTTTCCCTAAAGATTTTGTTTGGTTGTGAACTGAGATGCATGAGCTTCTTCTGCTTCAGGCTACCTTTTAATTAATCACCATAACTAGAAATAATCCAGAAAGCAAAGACTTCCTCTGACAACTGGTTTTCCTCCATTGCATTTTAGTTTACTTGTTTTCCAATCTTTTTTTCTAAAGAATATTTAACAGTATTTAAGTGTGCAAGCTCAACTAACTTCCATGAGATTCCTGCTATGGACAAAGAGTTCCCACAAACCTTCCCCTCAGACAGAAAGACAATCCTTTTTTGAAAAGACAAGCTTTGTAATACATCCTGCAAGTCAACTAAGCACTTCACAAGGTGAACCTAAAGTTGCCTAAGAATAAATGCAGTGTCATTTAGTCRCCTGACAGAAATTCATTGTGAGAAGATGACACATTTCCACTCCTAGAATATAGAAATATTTCTATAATATTTCCTATTATAGAAATAATCAATCCATTCCTTCTTCAATAAGTTTCATTCAAAAATATAGAAAACACATTAACAATGAAAAAAATGTCAGATCTCACTATGCTGACACTGATAGCATAAGAATTCCTTTTATTACTGTTATCATCTTTACCTTCACACCCATGATCCCACAGTTCTCTGACATCATCTGCAGAGGATGTCTCATTTCTGTAGAACACTGTCTCACCATGATCACATGATCTTTTTCATAACACTGTAGAAAAAGAGATGTGACAATTTGGGCAGAAATGGTCTGAAGAAAGAATGGAGGGCAAATGCAAATAACATCAGTAAARTTTGAGCAAGTATGTAGAACCTCTTTCCTGGAGGTTAGACAGCTTAGTAGCAGGGATTTTTTCCTAAGATCTGGCTGCTGGTTCCTGCCAAGTGAAGGAATCACATATCAGTTCTAGACTGGAGTGTGTACAGAGGGCGCAGAACAAACCTGAATATGTTACTTCAGCTTTCAGTTGCAATGGYTGAAGATGGCAAGAACAAATGGGTATCAAAGTACTGCAAGCAACTCCAGAGAGGGTGAGACAGAGAAAGAAAGAGAGTTCAGCAGAGTTTGGTCCATGRCACTTACTTGCCTTTATCTCACCAAAGTAAGGTGCATGACTGGTTTTCAAGGCACTGATATGAGAAGATGAGTTTTATAAACTAGAGGGTAAGTAGGACACACAACACCCTGTACATGCTGAATTTGTATAACTTCTGCAGGCAGCAGGCAGGCTATTATAACTTTATTGTTTCAGGATATAAGCCTATTATACTCTGCAAATGAATACAGTGACATTTTGCTGTATCGGTTGAAAAGATTAACAGTTCACAAAGCAAACTGCCGAGTGCGGCAAATTAAATACATTAAAATGTGCAAGCTTAAAATTCTGTACTCCCTGTGCTATAAACTTATATACAATGCAGTTTAAAGGGTCTCAGTGGCTCAGTTAATACTGCAGTGGCCTGTCAGCTTTCTGKATGCAATTTAAATATTTTAGGTTGCAGTAAGCCATGACAGGGTGTGTTTTTCTCAGCCATTAATGAATGCTGTAGGTAAATTGTGCAGTAAGAAGGTGGCCCTGAGGTATATTAGTGTCACAGTAAATGTGCTAAGACTATTTTAGATGTTATTATTAAAAAGAAAAAAAGGGTATTTTGGATAAATATCAAACAGCTTAAAAGTTCTTCGTGGAGGACTGGAACATTCCAACACACTCAGACTAAAACCATGAGAGATTTATCAGAGCTTCTTGTCAYATTACTTGTCATTTTAAAATATTTTCTCTACTAACATTCATCTGACARGAGAACTAGGCATAAGAACCGTCTGTATTTTCAAGAAAATTAACATTAAAAAGACCACAAATCCTTATGGGTCCCAAGGATTTAACATGAGGTTTCCTAAGCAGCTTAAAGAAACAGTCTCCAATATAGGAAACACAAATACTTCAAAACAAACAGCTTGACCTCAGCAAATATTAATTGCCATTAATATGGACAGAAATGCCCTGTTTCCTGGGGCAACAGCTATTTGACTATTTAAATGCCCCCACAAAATCTATGGCCCTTTAGACTGAAGCCCTTCAGTAAAACAGAATGGTGTTGAAGAATCAGATTAAAATGCTTACACAACAAATTCAAGGAGTCACACAAGGCTTCATTTTAAAAAGACACTCAAGATTTTGTTTACACTTAGTCMTTTTGGATTAACCTGTCAAATTTCAGGTTCTGAAAAGGGTTATGCATAACAAAGAGAGACGGGCAGATTCTATCAAATTGAATCAGAGCTAGAAAATTATGTTCAATGAGTTTTTGCATTTATCAAGTATAATCTGGAAGTTCTTAACCCAGCTGTGGGTCTAGACCACAGCTGAAAAATGTGTCAGCTAGAACAAGAAGATGATAAAACCATGGGAATGAGTAGGTTTACAGAGCTACTTTCTTACTCTCATGAAAAGTCGGATTTGATTCCACTGCCAAATCAGACAAAGGATTTGGCTTGCAGCAATTTTTACCATGCTGAGTAGTTACATGTTTCCCTAAATATTGCTTAACAGCTCATTTATTATGTGGATAAATCCTTTTCCCCACTCTGGTTTTCATTGCRTTGATTCCACAACACAGACTCTGCTGACGGGTGGGAATTTCCATTTTGCAAGGATGAAATAGAGTTTAGCAGATCCTCAGCCACTTTCATAAACCCCTTCCTGCCAGCCCTGGTGTTCATACAAAAATATCTTGAAATTAAAAGTTTGTTGAGTCCAATTTGGAATTCAAATAATTCTGAATACATATAAGTCTGGTTGTCCAAACTGTATCAAAAATTATGCTCCTAACATTTTTCCTGAGCTTGACTATCCCAGCTGCCAGGATGGTAAGTTTGGCCCAAGTATCTTAATTTCATTTCAACAGAAATCAGGACAGTTGAAGCAGGTCACAGGGTGAGTCCAGGCTCGAGAATGTGGCATGATTTTCAGGGTTTTCAATTTATGTTTTCTTATATATCCAAATAATCTAACCCACTTTTAAGCATAAAACAGATTCCATCTTTGTTTGAATGTTGATTTGCTTTTTGAAGTATTCTACACATTCACAGAATCACAGAATAATCTGAGTTGGAGGTAACCCAGAGGGATGATTGAGTCCAACTCTTAAGTGAATGGCTCATACAGAGGTGGAACTCACAACCTTGGTGTTATCARCACCGTGCTCTAACAAACTAAATTAATCTGGCCCAATTTCTGCTCTGATTAGGACACTTATTTTCCTGTTCTATCTCTGTCTCCCTCATSTGAACAGCCACGACCTAAACCAGAGTTAATGAGTGGTATGGCCAAAGTTTCCCAGACTAACTTTAAAACACACTTAAGAAGTAAGAATTTCTATGAAGTTGATAACAATCTGGATTAATTTTGTCTTCTCTGAAAACTTAAAGAATGGTTTTACATAGCGAATGTTTAATGTTTCTGACAAAAAATAGAAAAWAAATGCATTTTTTCCTCTTCTACTAAAATGTATTTAACATTTTCCTCTGCAGTCCTGGGTTTGCTGAACCCTATGGGGACATTCTGTGTGTCTTTCCTTAAGGATCTTTTTGACACTGTTTTTCAAATGTCCAGCCTTACTGACTGTAGCTTTAAACCTCAATTCCCTGAATATAACTTCCATGCACTAGTGCTGGCTGCCTCTGCCAGGCCTCACTGATCTGTGTTAGACATCCTAGTCTGTATCCAAAGTGCCACATGACAAACTTCATGAAATTTAGTGTACAGGAAGATTCTGAGAGAAGACAAGAAGATACAGCTTACAGTAATCCTTTAGAAATCAGTTCAATGCCTTTTTTTTTTCTGTACAGGGATCAGCAATTTGAGTCAAGCTTTGAAAAGATTTTCTAGGATGGAAAGTCATGGTACTTTACAGAAACTAAAGTCAAGACTATTTCAAAACATGTGCAAAAGTTTAGCTGCATGAAACATGAGTTTTTGTCAACACTTATAATGAGGTTTTATCAAGTGACTGACCTTTKCACAAAGACCTACAGGAATATCTGYAAAAACTRATARAATTTATCACAGAATTTCTACTTTTTTATTTTAAAAGATGAATTATTTATTACTAGTGAATACCCACTACAAAATTTTATAGTTTAACATATTTGCAAAAAGGCTGTTATTCCTCACTATGTGTTTGTGAGAAGAGAGGGCTTAAAAATCTGACTAATTTTGACTTTTCCTACCAGTTCAACTTTGCAACCCTTAGACTTCATATASTTATATAAGAGGAGTGCAGGTTGTCTTTTGGGGAAACTGATGGTAATTATTGAACTAAAGTACTATTGTAGATTCTAAGGAAAAAAAGTTTTCTAGTGAATTTTATACRTGTTATYTTAAAAATTCAGAATGAAGAAATAYAAATATAAAAAAGTATCTTGTTAGAAAATCTGACTAAAATTAAGTTATACTGTTATTCTTTTCTTAAAATCTCATCAATATTAGTAGAAACCTGTGTTGCTGTACTCTGTGTATCAAGATTCTTCAGCACACAAACACTTTTAAAGGAGAATAGAAGTTTAGGACTTCTTCCTAAAGAATGGTAATTTTGCACTGATACTATAATGAAAGCAGCTCCTCTCCTGGAACAACTYCAGCTACATTGATTTCCAAGGATCTGATCGAGCACTCAGAAGCAGACAGCATAAGGCAGGAGGAAGAAAAACAGAATGAGCTCGGTGCATGAAAAAAAAAAGGAGCTCAGACTAGCAGAAGAAATAATTAAAAATCAAAATTAGGAAAAGTATCTACCTGTGTCAAATAAAACCTAATTTGTTCCTAGTCAATGGTAAATCTCTCTTTGGCTTCAGGTATCTGATTTGGGGATGAAATGTTTGTCCTAGTGATTTTAAATTATTTTAATGGATTTTTTTCCACCTGTACATGAAATCTAAAGTATCAGTTCTTTCTTTTGTAAAGTAGCACGGATCTTGGATCTTCTCAAGATATTTTCCAAATTGCTATTGTCTCCCATCTTATCTCTACAATGCCTCTTATTTGATTAGCAAATAAAAGAACTTGAGCCTTGCCAGCAGTTGAAATAAATAATTTTTAATTGCTTTTTACTCCAGCAGGATTTCTATTTGGGTTTCAGATGGATGGAATTTACTTGAGAACCGAAGTATTATTGTGAAAACTCTGTTTTGATTTAAGCATGTCCCAGAGGCTTTCTGCTGTGAAAATTTAGCTTGAYAACAGTGAAAATCTTGGCTCATGCCAGAAATCTCCAGTTAGATCTTTGCCATGAATATGATATCCTGGAATTCATGATGCTAGATGTAAAGCTCATTTTATTAGATTATTATGCTTTTAGCAAGGCAAAACACTTCAGCTGAATTAATATTTTCCAATTTTATCTATGGGTAATTTGGAAAAAAGCATTTTTTTCTTTTCAGGAATTTTTTTCTCTTCCAAAAATTTAACAAAAGGATATTTCTGTTTCTAAGTGCACCAACATTTTTTTAATTACTAATTATTTCAGACAAGAGCCCTAAAACTGAATGTTCCTGAATTTGGGGGACACCTTTTGAATGTACTGGGGAAAAGGCAGCTGCTTGTGGTATGACTGGACAGGTTAGTAAGGGCAAAAAAGAAGAAATTCATACATTTAAGATGAAAATCATAACAGGAGAAGAAATAGGAGTAATTGYTAATTCTAATACAACTTACGAATCATTGTCAATGCTACCCTAAGTTGAGTCACAGKACTTTACACAAGACTTTGTGCTATTTAAAATGTATAGCCTTACATATTCTCTACTTGAAAAATCACTGTATGGCAAAACCACTACATACTTTCTAGATCAAATACAGGATTCATAAAAGCTGGCATTTTCTATCAGCTTTAGAAGACACTTTCAAAAGTCAAGGATGTGATCTTTTACCAGTATCTCTTCCTGAAGAATGTTTCAAATACAAATTGTGTAAGCCTTTTAACTGTACTTGTAATTCTGATGGAAATGGAAATAAGTAGTTTTATTACCTTGAGTTTAAAAACAACTTAACTGCAAGAAAAGGGTTATT
Source organism: Alauda arvensis (assembly GCA_902810485.1). NCBI lineage: Eukaryota > Metazoa > Chordata > Aves > Passeriformes > Alaudidae > Alauda > Alauda arvensis. The sequence goes on from CADDXX010000355.1 coordinate 471,846, forward strand.
TATTCACACACATGACATAGAAAATGCTTTGGATTAAAGTACTTTCATTACAAAAGAGTTGGAAAGGTAAAATAAAATTAGGTTCAGCTAGATCATTTTAATGTTTGATTATAACCCASTGAACTGGGATAAAAAATTTTGTGCCAGCACTGGTGATAATAGGGTTACATACCCTCTGTAAAATAAAATGTGAAATTTACATGCAAAGTGGTGTGTTCTCCTGCTGCACACATATAATTCCCATTAGCATTAATGGGAAATATATGTGCCTATCAAGAAGAAAATATACCCCATTAAATTCCCAACCATCATGTCAGTTTCTGACGTCTTCTAATATGATCTATGCTCTTACGGCAAAAAAAAATTAATACCTCAGCTCAAATACCCTGGGTTATGTAGATCTCAAAGGATTTTATGGAGACTAAGTCAATGCAACTCAAAGATACCAGTTCTGGTCAGAAAACAAGAACTTCAGTTGTGCCTGTGGCAATCAGTGCAGGCATACCCCAAAAATCTGTGCAACAGATACTGAAAGCAAAAGAGCATTGAAGTCAACACAGGTGAATATAACACAACTCATCACAGATCAAACACGTTATACACAAAACTAACGTCTTTCTAAAAACCCATGCTGGCTAARTTCCAAATGCCCATCCAGCTTCTCACATTCCTCCATGGGAATGGTGCAGGGGGCTGGAGGTGAATAGGAATATAAAACTTATTAATCCAGACAAAGTCTGGGAAATGGCTTATAAACTGGGACAATGGACAAAATAGATTAATCTGGGTGAAAATTAATTTAATTTACTGGCAATTAAAATCAATTTGGGTGGTGAAAAAATGAAGACACCCATTAAAACAACACCTTTCCTCTCCACTTACTCAAGCCCAACTTCACACTTTTTTTCTGACATTTCCCCACTGCCCCAAGTGGCACAGAGGGTGGAGAGGRCTATRGTTTCTCTCTGCAGATCCTTTCTAYGCACATTTTTCCCCTGCTCCAATGTGGGCTCTCCATGGGCCGCAGTTCTTTAATGAAATACCCTTCTGCTCCAGCATGGGATCCTCCACAGGCTGCAGCAGAGACACCTGCTGTGATGCCTTTGCCTTTGCCTCCTGCTGCAGTGGGTCTGTTGGCACTGCCCCTGGCCTCTTCCCACAGAGGCCACTTCTGCAGCCCATCTGCTGCCAACACCTTGGACATCTAAAGCCMATACAGAAGCAAAGCATGTAGATCAGGATTTCTGCATTGTGCCAGGTAGACATATTCCTTAAAGCAGCTGGACCTACTTCAGGCTGCACCCACTTTCTGGCTAAGGCTGAAATTTTCAGCTTCAAATATTTTGTAAGTGTCTGGGCAAATACACCCTCCAATAGGCTGAAAATTCCATGCATATCATATGTCCACATGTTTCCAGTCCTTTGCTCCGACTGACTTACAAAGTCATCTGTTCTCAATGTATGCAATTCTTGCCAGTAAATTTAATACTGGTTAAAACCAGACCATTTCCAATGTGAATACATCTTGTGTAAAGGACTGTGACACTAAAKTCTYATCCTGAAGTAATGTAATTGCGACTGGATGAGCTGACGGTATTARAGAATACAAACTGTAGTAAACAGGCATTCTGGTTCATATCACTGACAACGAAGAGAAAGGATCTCTAGATGAGAGATGGACTAAAGTTGTTTGGCAGGAAACATGGAAAATTAAATGGGTTGCTGTGATTATTTCAGACATGAGAGAAAATATGATGTCATTTGTCCTATTAAGTATAAAAAGATGATCTATAAATACATATCTATAGAATATAAAAACAAAAATAACGTTATTCAGAAAAGTCTGGTCATGCGGCAATCTTTAAGTGTTCCTTTGTGTGGAATCCTATTAGTCTAGTTCTGACTCTACTGTGACATATGGAAAAAGTGAGAAGTAAACATTTGCTTCATAGATTGTATTTTATATTAACACACCTGCAGATTATTTTAAATAGTCCAAACTAAAGAGAAAAATTCACTAAACTGCGATTTCAAGTCTTATATTATTTTTGTATTTTTCTCTTTCCTTTGCCCTACCTTTTTCAAATTATGTAGATTTTTACATTTTATCATGTATGACAGAATAAAACCCAAATGTCTTAGGGCAAGAATCTATGAAGTAGGCAATGTCCCAAGAATAAAGAGTTATTTCCTTTCCTCACCATCTTAGCCTTCAAGGAATTGATTTTAGGGGCATGACAAAAATAGCTCAGGAAATGGGCCCAGGCTCTGATGTAACACAGCAGTTCTGTGATTTCAGCAGAGATATGCCAATTCACACCTGCCAGGAAATCTGGCCTTCACCCCTGAAGTGGCAATTGCGAGATGTATATCGCTTCATGATGAGATTTATATTATCAAGCACATTCTGTGGAGTTTTCCTTGCTAGCTTCAGGGGAATAGATATTTACAGATGAGTCATTGACATGTCTTGAGCTATCACAGAATCTCCAGAGAACCATCAACCTTTTCTTCACAGCAGCAAAGGTAAGAGAAGTCACATTTTCTAAAGCTCTAAAATGTTGCTGGCTTATTGGAGATCATGTCCTCTACACTCCTTCAGCCCTTTCATTAATATATTTGGGTAATATTTATATTTTATGCATATATATCAAGCTTTAATTCCAAATTGTTTGGGTGACTGTTATGAATCATAACTATTTTCCTTTTAAAAAAAGGACAAGAAATGGATTRTGTAAAAAATCTGCAAAACACAGAGTGAATGAAATATGGATGAATACCAGAAGTCAAAAAAGATAGAAGTGAAAGATTTTTAGAAATGTAGAAAGTCTTCATTCAAATGTCTTCCGGTATTGAAATAATGGTCTTTTCTTATATTTGTGTCTGTTTTCTTTGTAAAGGTCTTCATAACCTTTTCTCCTTTGTAGTTCAACATTATTAAATCCCCTACTGAAAAAACTACAGCCAGAAGTGTCAATGAAAATATGTATCCCTTGACAAATTCTAAAGTACATATGAATTATGTCCTTCAGATTTTCAAGTCTGTAACAGTGGGTTTGGCAATAAAATGTGATGGCTTTCAGGTGCAGCTATTGTTCAAGTAGCATATGTGCCAGACAAAATTAGGAATCTTACTATGTGTTCAAGTACATGTTCGTCTTTCCTTCTCAATGCATAACTTTAAAGACAGATTAAACATTGTGTKCCCAAATTTTTCTCAAAGCCATATGAAATAAATGGCAATTGTATATTCTTTTTACCCAAGCATACTTATTTTCCCAAATAACTGACAAACAGAACTACTGAAACAGGTGAAAAGCTGCTAAAAGTCTCAAAGCAATTGTTGTTTGCCTGTAAAATGGAATTTTAGAGAGAATAATGGGTCACACAAGCAATCCTATTCTACATATGACAGACAAAGTAAAACAAAACTGAATGTAAAACAAGCCCTTAGCTGACAAAAAGCAGCTTGACTCATAATTTGGAGTATTGTGAGCACAAGTCAGATGCAGATTCCGGCCTGATCCAATCTGCCATTTGACTATAACTTCTCMCTTTTTATCTGCTATGAGACTCTAATTTTCATTGATTAAACTAAAATGATTTTCCCAAATACTGAATAATAACAAAATTGGAAACTTTGCAATTTGTCATATTAATGAATGGAACACAATTACTAGCAAGAGAGAACTGAGACACAGTACAATAGCTCAATTCATCACAATATCACTAAGTTCATTTAGWGAGGCAGAATAGAGGGAAATTACAGGCTTCAGAAATACATGAATTCATGTGACCATCATGAGAGTCTAATATTTGTATGGATAAAAATAATAACTGTTCTGGATAATGGAAGGAACAACTAGGTAGACATGCAGGTTTATCATAGAGGGCAAAATTATGGTAAAAAAAAAGTCAATTAGAAGTTCCACACTTAGACATGACTTTAAAGCTACACCAAGTGAAATTAACCTTAAGGTGCCACAAAATGTCTCCCAAGCTTTGCAATTGTAAGTAGAATAACACGCTGTCCATTAGGAAATTGGAAAATGTATTTTAAACTCTGTCTCTTCTGGATTGTCCTTGCCTTCATTGATGCATARTGTCTTGAATTACCTACCTAAGCATTTTCTGACAAAACAGAAAATACTCAGAAAAGGGAGAATGAGGAATAAAAGAAAAGAGAACATTATTTCATTTAAAATCTACCCTTCCCTTTTATTTTTATCTGAAAATGTAGCAGTTAAAATAGTTGCTGAAAGTAAGAGATGAAATTAATTTCTCTTCTGCATGAAAGATTGTATCTGCCACCTCCTGGAGGTGCCCTCCCATTCAGGGTTGAGCTAAGACAAAAGGTATTTCTAAAACCTTTTTTCAAGGCTTTTCCACTTTGCACAATATAAAGCAGAGGATTTATCAGACCAATCCAGAGAAAATGACCAGAATTCCCTTATCCCATGCTGCTGTCTATAAGAATGGAGATGAAATTTTAAATTCTGCTCCGGAAGACGTTTGTAGTTTTAGAACAGTTTTTACAGTGAATAGTTGTATAGTTGCTCAGCAAGGACTGTCATCATGATCTTTACTATCATGGGTGATTTTAGAAACTGTGAACCTACAAAATTCTGGCTGTATTCTTTATCTCTGTCTTTTCCTTGATGAAAATTTTGCTATTTTTTCACATGTCTCTAGGATCACACGTCTCAGTAGAATTTTGATTTGTTCTGAGTTAACTATGGGGAGGAGAGGTTAAGGAGCACTTTGGCACCTGTATCTTGCTGTAGATTTAAAATGTACTTAGTATCCTGTGGCAAATGATAGCCATAAAATTATGATTTCATGTGGTACAAGATKAAATCCTTACTCTTACTCCAGTAATTGTCAAAATAAAGGATTAAAGTTATGCCATTTAGCATTTTAATTGCAGGCTTTGTTCTTAGTGTGGATTAATTTTATGCTATATTATGTTCTTGTAATAATTTTCTCATGAAATGAAGTATAGGGGAATGGAAAATATATTGTCTTATGTACAATATTCCATGAATTAGAATAATGTACTCTAGTACCTTGACCTTTTCTATATTCTGTAATTTGACTGAATGGTCATTGCACTTTTCCCTCATTAACAAACTGAATAACCAATTGCTGAATTGATGACATGGGCACGAAGTCAAGAAAGAATAATGAAATAGTCACAGCAGCATAGTATATAGATGRCTATGTCTAAGAGAACACATGAGCCAGTAAATCTCAGAATCGGAGAGAGGGACTGGAATAAGAGCAGAAAATGCACAAACAAGAAAATCTTTTTGTGACAATAGAGCAAGTTTAGCCTATTCCTATTAAGCCCTTGTAAAATTCTACTGCCATATAAAACATTGGAGCAAGTAAAATATTAMGGTTTAATTTAAACAATAAACACATCATTAGACTAGACAAAGCTTAAAGTTTCTTTAACAAAGAACTTAACATCAAATATTTATAAGYGGATTTAAGGTTCTAATGAACTGACAGTCATCCGATACACACAACAGTACAATGATGGAAGTGTTACAAATTAGCCATAGAAGACCATTGTCTAGGCCTACCCTTTCAACCAGAGTATACCCACAAGGACAGCATTTCCCTTGTAATACTCTGTTAGGATAATGAAAGCACAATGCACATACTTAGAATGGAGAAAATTAGGTCACAAGAAGATTGAAGAGATGTTATAGCTGTACACTATAGAGAAGAGAGGATTGCTCTCCTGCTTGATTCAGTTTGTAGTTGATTTCAGTAAACATTGCTTACCTACTTATACTCAGCTTTAAAAATACAGTAATTTTGTAGCACTGATTTCCATACATAGTCTTCTCCAACTTCTAGCAGGGAGTTCTTCTGATCATGATTATCTTCCTTACTGAAGCCATGAGATCCATAAAGAGGAGTAGGATGCAAGCTTGCGATAACCTTTTATCAGCTTTCTAGCCAGTGTTGTTCTTGTTCACCAGGAGGAAGAATAAAATACTTTTAGTTCAAGATAAAAAGGAAGTACTGCAAATCTGCAACTAAATATGAACTCTGGCTTCWGTAATGTTATTTTAAAGCTGCTGTGTTTCACCAGTCCAGATGGAATTAGTTCCATGGATTTGCACAGGGTTACTTTAAGCTTGTATTATCATAGTTCCTCCTCACACCAGGAAGAAAGACTGTTTGTGATTATTTACAGTCCTAAGTAACAACTAGATAATTCTTACAATAAGGTAATGCAGCAAATGTAACCTTTCCAGATTGCTATCATCAGGATTCTGGGCAGAGTGAATTAGAACAAGAAATTTTACCAGCTTTCCTCCAGTTTACATAAAAAAGCTGAAAATTAATTTTGTAGGTTTATCATTCATTTTGATGTTCTTTCCTTTTTTTCCCAAGAAAGAAGTATATTTAAAATTTCCAGAACTGCCTCAGAGGTAAGYGGTATCCAAATATTTTTCTGTAAAAATAAAATATGTACAGTGTCAGCAGTATTTGGCTGTAGATTGATGATGTATTGCGCAAGGATATAGAGACATCATTACTATGAAACTTGTAACATTGTAGTTCAGGGTATATTTAACCATTAATAAAAATCATTTTTATTTCCCCTGTTTGGAATTCAAAGCACCTTTTAAAATATACTTARTTTGTTGGCAGGGTTTTTTTTCCTATGTTTGCCTATACTGTGGCTGCTACAATTTTTTTTCCTTTAACAGAACTAGAATAGTGGACTTGATTGCAAACAAGGGTAATATAAAGAACTACAAGAACAATAGCTTCAGTTGAATAGATTTCAGTGTAAAGGAGTCTGAAATTGGGCTTTCAATAGGAACTGGTGAAAATATATTTTACATTAGAACTGTCATTCAAATCAATCTTGAGAAAAGGATAAATCTGTAATTTAAACTCACAATACCTCCCAGAAAACAGGCTGGCATATACCCTGAAATTCCTGTTTCTGATTTTTCTCTGTACTTCTTTGATATATCTCTCTCCTCCACTCAGGGTCCCATACCATGATTAGTCACCGATTTCTTTCATGTGTATTATATATAGTCATTAGAGAGAATTTGCCTTCTGACGATATTTTCTGCRTAATCGAAATGCATAGTGATTTTCTGTTATGTGTGATTAGTTGCTTGATCTTCATTCCAAAAAACAAAAGGATCTCTGGAGACACCGAGGATTAACCTTTACTTAAATGTCCTTCCAGYAGCAAAGGTAACATTTGGTTTTGGTAATCCGCCCTTTGCAAACGTGCTGCCTACCAGTACAATGGCTTTATCTAGAGATATTCCTCTGATCCGTATCTGACTCCAGAGGCACTGGGATTTGGTGATTGGGCAGAGACCCAGACTGCTGATCCGCCAGCCAAAATTTGTGTACTCTGAGATGAAGACCTCTTGGCTCTGAGTAATAATTCAGTCAGAACTGCAGCAAATTAGGCAAAGACCTTGAAGAATGAAGCCATTAAAAGCCTCACAACAGCTGAAAAGGTAATAAAAAGAAGGCAATTTAGCAATAGGTGCTAGAGAAAAGGAAGACAGGGAGCTATTCCGAACTGGAATAGCTGGTGGCTGGCTTTGAAGCTTTGATGTTTCAACAATTTTCAGTTAATTCAGAGCTGAGGAGGTTAACTATGAAATTCTATCACTGAAATTTGAAGAGTCCTACTCGAAATAAAAATTAAACTTTAGGTCCTTTCTTTCTTTAACTCTTTTTTTTTTTTTTTT
>CADDXX010000355.1:479958-562570 GCA_902810485.1 Alauda arvensis
GGGAAAGGAAAAGGCACCGTGCGGCCGGGAGTTTGGGATGGAAGGAGGCTGCGCCCTCCAAACCTCGAGAAAAGCCCACGGGTGTGTGCCCCGGTGGGCTCTGTGCCTTTATTCGAGTAAAGATGCAGGACTCCTCTGTCTCCTTTTTGGACACTGGATTTTCATTGCCTGATTTTCCGTACAGTGCTAATTACTATTAGCAGAGAATAGAAGTCACTAGATGAAGCTGAACAGAGTGATTAGTTTATTACCTGGAGATGGATTAGAGAACGTGTGTTCGGGTCCTCTACARAAAGGAGTAGGGAGCCTTCTGCAGGCAGAGTTCCTCCAAAATTGGTGGACTGAMAAGCTGCAGGCAGTGAAAGGTCTCACAGCCAGCACATGAACTATTGTGTGAACACTGATCTCGTACTTTGCCAGAAGTCTCAAACCATGTAGCATAGAATAAAGTCAGTGATACGGTCAGGAAAAGAACCAAACCCTTCAACACCCCTATATTAATAAATCAGAATAAAAATGCGACCACATAATGTCCGACACTATAATTTCTCTTAAAACTTCTATGAAAATTTTGCAAGAAGTTGAGTACYGCAGCTGCTTTCTTGATTAACATGAATTAGAGCCCTGTGACAAACTAGGTAATTCAGACTGTGTCTAATTTGTGGAAATGGGGAAAGAACTGTAATGGATTGTGCAGCTAAAACCTAGAGATTATTCACATGTTGCATAAAAATGGAACCTCATCAGCTCAAAGGAATTCTTCATAGCAGCACTAGTGAGCACTGCTAAAATACCATGTCAATCAAAGGGTGTGATATAAACCCCATGAATTATCATTAATTAATGTCATGCTGCTACACCAACTACCAAGACACCCATATTGGTAATACTTAAAGGAGATACCAATAATAAAGGGTAAATAGATGAAACAAGACCTTTCAAAAGATGTCTGGATGTGATTTCTGTCTTTTAGGGTTTTTTTTTCTCTCCATTGCTAATCTTCATGTAGTATCAATACTAAAATACTCACACCCTTTCCTATAGGACATACCTAAATAACCTTGACTTACGAGAGCCAGCACCCACAAATCATGTATCTTGCCCTCTACCTTTCATTTGTCATTCATTTCCAGAAAGATTATAACTGCTCAAGTGAGGATTATTTTCTACTGTATAATCTAAAAAGGTCCTTGAGCCCAAAGTATCACTGTAAACAATTACAGTGCCAAGAGCAAACACACTTTTTCCCCATACTTATTTCAGTGTTGGGCATCCATTACGTGTTTCAGAGGAAGGAGAGAAGAGGAAAATCTAGGGCTCTTGACGCGAACACAAACAAAGCAACATGATTCCCTTGAGAAAAAAGTTGAAAAACTTATAATATTGATCTACTTTTGGCAATTTTGTTTACTGTTTAGTTGAAATTGAAGGGAGGGAAGAAATCTGTTGAGCACTGTCAGTTCCACAAGGCTTGAGGAAGGAATTGTAAGTCTCAAGGCACAATTCTGTTTTCTTCAGTCCAAGGATTTGAGGAACAATTTGCAGAAAGTATTTTAATAACCTGAGGGAAGTACTTTGTGAGTGCATATCTGCTATATGTTTCATTAGATTTACTGTGAGTATGAGTTTTGGAGATGCTTAAGAGTTTTGCAATATTTCCATGAAAAAACAGTAAATTACCGGATTTCTTCTCCTCCCCAGTTCAGGATATATGAGCTTTACAGCCCATTTCACATTTTATCGTATAAAGGTATTTCCTAGACTGAAAAATCTGTAAAGACAAAAAATAGATGGACAACAGTGTCTGCACCAGTTCTGTCTTCCAGACAATCTTAAAGGATAAACTTATGTTCAGTACATTGCAATTATAAGATGAAAGTTACTTCTGTCTCTTGCTTTAGTTACAGTTACATTTATCTAGTTCTTAGAAATAATGTCTTAAAATATTTTGAAGACTTGCAGTGCAGATTTAAAAAGCTTTGCCCTTGTAGTCATAACCAGCAGAAAAACTAGGGTTAATATTTTTCTTCTTGTAACTGTTATTTAACTACCCAACTGTTGTTATACTTTTTAATATCAAGTATTCAAAAAATCCTATTATTTTATGAAAGATAAAAACAATGTAATTCAGAATTCAAACAAAAGAGTGACAGTGCTTTCACCTGGCTCACTTTTCAGCTGAACCTGAATCCCACCTAAGCAACTGAGTGGAGAAGGGCAACTTCAGATCTGGCTGAGATCATCTCTCTCCCATTTCTTGGAAGCAGGCTTCAGAATGTGATAAGTAATGTCAGCAAATGCTTTCTGTACATCTCTCAGCTATGACATGCCTCTAACTTAATTGCCTAACAGAGATCAGCAGGACTGGCAGGTTCAGAAGTACTCTGATCTCAGGAATCAAGATAAGAAGCACCTTAGCACACTGGTAGCAAAGCTGAAATGTAGAGGGAGGTGGTACTTTGGGGACAGCAGAAGTTTTGTGTGCATGTATCCAACAGGCAAGGGTGTTCAGCAGTCACCTCAGATGGGGGACACTGAATGCAGCATTGTATACCAAGATTTATATTTTGAGGGATGGAGGAATTAAGAACTGGATTAGTTGACATTGTTAATAGCAAGGCTGTGGCAAGACAGTTTCAAGCCTATTYAATTATTAATACAAGGCAGAAAGGTTTCAGCAAGAGAGTGAGAAAGCACCCAGCAGTTTGGTGGTTTCARTACTCAAGCCTCATTTTCCATCACACAGGACACAAAATTAATCTGTATCTCTTATACCAGGCCATTAATAAAAATCCATATTTAATCCAAAAGTTACTTATCTGTTTATCTACTTGTAGTAGATGTAGATACTGAATGACAGAAGGAATTTCATAACACAAAGGAATAGTATTCATTTAGTCATCATTGAGGCTTCCCCTYTCACTGGTGCTGAGCAGATTATTGAGGCTCCAATTCTGAATCTAATCCAATTCCCTGGACACTTTATGCACAAAAGGTGGCTGCACTTGTATCATGTGTAGGCACCCACTTTAGCACCTCCAACCTTTAATAACCTGTAATCAGGTGAAACTGGCAGGCTTTACAGCCTGAGAGACTTCATTCTGATTTGTTTGCAAGCAAATCACYTTGTTTTCATGCAAAACCAAAATTTTTTTCTAGAAACACATACAAGTATTTCCCAAACAGTTCCTCTCTAGAGGGCAAAAGCATCTTTGTTTATATGCAGTGAATTGTGTGGAGCAGTCCAKGTTCAGTCATGCCCACAGTAAATGTAGATGAAGCCAGGTATGCATATCCATAGTCAAACATACACATATCACATAGCACTGCTATTAGTTACAGACAGCAAGGTACATTAACTCATACAGCATAGGAAGCTCAGAGCTTTATCCATCAGATTTTTTGGTCCTAGAGGTGCAAAAATACATTTATTGTAACACTTTATAATTCAAGGTTCTGCTTTGGGATTTTTTTTTTGTCATTTGTTTTAATGCGTTTACCAAACAATAGTTAAATCAACACTGCATTCTGTGCAAGAAGAGAAAGGCACTGCTGCCTCTGGGGAGAATTTTCCATTGATTATGCCAGARAAGAGAAAGAACACGTATCAGCTAGATCATGTTCCCTGTTCTAAAAAGCAGATGCGACTCTGGTTTATGCACTGAGCAGAAAATTAGTATGAGGTAATGCTATCATAAATAATTGCTTAAAGCACCTCGGTAATATGGAGGTTGAAATTTCAAACTACAACATTTATGAGATTTGATTTTGAACATTTAAAAGAATTGGCAGTGCTGACATGCTTCAAGTTTTAAAAGCAATAGCTAATAATATATGGAGGTTGAAATTTCAAAAAAAAAAAAGGAAAAAGGCCTGTAAATGTAAAAGCATGGTGAAGGGTAGCTTTTAAAGTAATTGAGGATTTTTCATTGGATGGTAGCTTTCTACAGTACATTATTTAAAATCTAAGTGTGGAGTACCCTCTAGCTGATATCTGAAGATCAAAGCTGCTATTAGATTTTTTTTTTGTAACTGCTGTAAAGGTTCAGCTATTATAAAGGAAATTAAAAGAACTAATGGAACAAATAACATAAAATAGTCTTCCATCGAACATAGCAGATCAGTATAACTTGTGAAAAGGTGTTTGTTACAAAAGGCCCCAAAGCTTTTAAATGCATTTTTGGTCTAAAAATTGAATTTCAGGTAGCACAGTTGAAAAATCAAACATTGACTTTAATAAGTRCCATTAAAGATTCACCATTGTTATTGTCAGGATTTATTCTCTCTTCTCTCTGGAAACTAAATTTGAAGCTGAAATGCAAAGGAAACAAGCTACTGCGCTCTGGACAAGAATTCTTTGATCACAGAGGCAAACACAAAATGGCTTATTAATGATTGCAGCTCAGTGCTCTGCCTGACCTCAGGGCAAGTAGATTTTTTACAATAAGCCTCAATTACATTATATAGTTTAACCCTTGATGAGAAGGCAATTTTTGGGTCTATAGCCTACGGTAATTTGACAGGAGGCCACAGCAGCCATTAAAAGTATCAGTCAAATAAGAGGCTCTGCAGGATTAGCACTCCATTGTCAAAGAGTACAGCAGTGCCTGGCTCTGCTGTTGGACTGGAGAACTGTTGGATGGTGTTACATGTCAGGCTGTAAATTAGTGAASCATGAAGATAGTCTGGTTTACCCCCTGGATGAGGTAAAACATCAAGCCACCTGTGAAATGGCAGTATTCCTGTTTTCATGAGGCCTATACTGAAATAAAGACAAAGACATTGGTATCTGATGAGATGCAATTAATTTTGTAGATCTCTCCATTCATTCAGGGGCTTAGCAGAAATGATTAATCATAATGACTCATAAGAAATGAACTAGCAGCTCCAATTATTTATCTGTTTTTGACTAAGCCTAAAGTAAATCTTTGTAAACAGACCCACATTTATTTGTAAATAGAACAGCTTTAACCTGAATGCCATGTTCATTGTCCTTTATAAGAGAAAATACAACAATCATGGAATATAAAACTTTGAAAATGATAYGGCCACAAGATACTGAAAGTTGGACTGGGACATCACTTGTAGGGAAAAGAAAAAGCATTCTTCTAAGTAATTTGAGTTTTTTTCTTTCACCTTGCTCTTTCTTTTTTGATTTTTCTAGTTCTGAAATGTGACTTCTCTATATATGAAGCCCTGAAGGAAAGATACGTGACCCCAAATTTCACTATATTTGTGAACAGAATAATGAATGTTAGACCATGAAACAACTTTARGAGAAAACAATTTAAAAGTACTTTTTCCCCAGCTTAACTAATACAAACACTGAATATCTATTCTTTCCTCTACAACTGCAATTCATTTTCTTTAACCAGAGCACAGGACACATTTCTACAAAGGGTGGCATATATTAAGAATATTTTTATTGTATTTTACGCATATTTTTCCATAAACCCACTAAGCAGGATTGTCCAAAAAAGAAAACATGGTAAAAATGTGGAAATGAACCACTGATTAATAAGTGGTGTAAGAATTTGGAAACTTGTGGAATTTTTTTTTGAGGAGAGAGACCAATTGATTGAGTTTCCTTTATGTGGTAAAAAAAACCAAAGCATTGTGGAGGTACAGCAGTCTGCAGAGCACTAACAGGCTGGATGGGCACAGAGGAATACAAATCAAGCACTTAGCTCCAAAGCATGATATTGATCACAAAATTAGCCAAGGCACTAAGGGAAGACAAGGGAATGTTACTTATTAACTATTTATATGCCACTGCTGAGAATAAAAAGTAAATCAGAAGACTTGGAAGTGCTCRTTTGTCAGTATACATTTGTCTCAATCAGAATTAGAGAAACCTGGAGGATTAATGACAGGAATATTACAATAAGTGGTTATATGTCATTACAAAAATAGTGTAGGGAAGACATRAGAGACATTCCTTGTCCAAAATGGTCCTTTTTTGAATTTTTAAATCATTGATAGGTTGGTGCCATTGATTTTGAATCTGTATAGATTATTTCTCCATCTTGTGTTTCTGGTTAGATCAATAATTAGCATCATGTACTGATTCATGGATTTGTGTCTTGTATACCCAAAAGGTTGGCTTCTGCCTGTATATTGTATAAAGTACAAGTAGAAGGTGAGGAAAATGCRGAAAGGAGATTCAACACACATCRGGAACCTTATGAMAGAAAGAGAAATATATTTCACTTACCAAACTAAATGCTACCTGCTTATGACCTCTACAGGGACACATGATCATGATTTGATTATGCCTGTTCAATAAACAGAATTAAACAAATGCATTACTATAAACTRCTACATGCATACTGTACCATCCCCCCAAATACTTGTGTTTGTCAAGGAAGGAGAAAATTTTAAGCACAAAAATGTGGAATCAGTAAAAATACAACATTGAAAATTTGTCTGAGACAAATTTTAAGAAAAAAGTGAATATTAATAAAAAAGGTAGCACTGAAACAATAAAGAAAGGTGATGATATCTGACTTTAGAAAGTAGCTATTAACTAGAAGATAACAAAATAATCTTTTAGTCAATAGCTAAGYTAATAACAATAAATACACACAACGTTAGAAATCATGGAAAATTCACAAGGAATGTGGAAAAAAGATACTACATGTGGAAAAAGCTATCATTATTAGACAAAATAAAGGCTTTTTTTTTTAAGGAACATATGGATCAAAAAGGATCCTAGCAATGAAATTGCCCAGCTGCTAGATAAAAATGTCATTTATTCCAATGATAATGGAGAGGAAAACAAATATTCCTTAAATATTTGTTATGCATTTGGGAAAGATACTCAGTATATATAATGCACATATATTATATAATGATTATGAAATGCATATTACTCAAAAGTCAATGATCAACAGTACAGTTGTTCATGAATGAACAAAGAATTAAAATAGAGGGGTCTTTCTRTGTTCAATCTGCTGATTATGCCAAAGACTCAAGGATGCTACTGAGTTGTCAGCTTTACACAAWGTTTGAAGCAAAAAGGAGCATCTTCAGCAGGACAAATCCTCAGTAGAGCTCCTCTTGACCACTGGAACCCTATGGCCATTTCTTTGGAAGTTTGTACTCCTAAGAGAATGYTGACAAATGGAAAATGTTCAAAGAAAAGTAATAAAATTAATAAGAATAGTGGAGACCATATCATACAGAGKAAGATGCCAGGAGCATAGTATACTTGGTAGTGTGTCTCTCAGTCCCTGTCTGCAGAAAAGAATATTTGTCATAAATGTCCATAATAGCATTCACAGAAATGATTGATAATACATCTGACGACTGACTTGGTAGGACATAATGACTTTCAGAAGTCTGCACCCTTATGAAGTTTTAGAAGCCCAGTTTTCAAGGGCTTCCAGACACAAATTGTCATTAAGTCAAGAGAAGGTAGATACCCAGTGTTTTTTTAAGTCATGCTAAGATAAATAAAAATGCCTGAGTTTAGAATGCCATATGTATCAGTTTACATAATAGCAGCATTGAGATATAACAGCAGTAGTAAAAGAAAGACTTATGGCAAGTATTTATATTGGATGGAGCCCTGAGGAAAGGGAGGTCTRGAACTCTGTGCAGGTTAACTGTTCCTTGCTGCTGAATGCCTCCTGTGTTYTAGATAACAGGATATGGTACATCCTGATGGGCAGCAACATCCTGGTCAGGCCAGGGGTAGTATTGGACATACTCTATTTCATAATCAGGTCTGCTCCTATCAGGAACTACCTATAGACTTCAATTCCAGGTGATCTCTGCAGTGCGAGAAGAACAGAAAACATGATGACAATTCACCCAGACCAGTAAATTTTGGTGAATGCTCTGATCTAAACTATAGTTTCAAAGCCAGAGAATCCATGACTAAATTTCTGTTATGTGAACAACTTGGTGATGATCTCTCATGGTCCMTTTAAGAAGGAAAATCATGTCCAGCATTTTCCATTTCAGCTACACTTGAAATAATCATTACATATACAAGCTGAAAAAATACTTTTACAATGTTCATTGGATGTAAAGATAGGCAAAGCCRTGTGAAGTTGGAGTTTTGTTCTAGTAGGAGGAGCTACAGAGCACACCTAGAAATACTTGTCTACYTTCATTGATTTGCAGTTCTAGTAAAAACTCCTTTTGAGTATACTGACTCCTGTTTTCTAGAAGTCTATCTTCTTCAGAGACAATTACAGTTTTAGAGGTTTTTTTAACCAGATATCAAAATCCTTCAGCAAGAACTTAGGCTTTCCYCAAGTTTATCACCTGTTAATTATCTGCAATAAATTTTAGGAAGATTATGTGCAATAAATTGTAGGAAGKTCCAAAAATTGCATTGTGTTTGGAAAAAATACTTCTCTTACCACTTACACAGAAAAACACAATAAGGCAAATGGCACATGYGCAAAAGTAATTCTGAATGCTGTATTGTAATGTATCAGAGTATTCACTCTGCTACGCCTATCAAGGAATGAGTGGTAAAAGGAACCTAATCAGAATGATATTAAAGACAGTCACAGCTCCAGTTTGTATGTTAGGGAAGCAGATGAAGCAATGCTCAGCATATAGACACAGCAGCACTCTAAACACTCCAGCAGGAACCCTGGCATTCAGGCAATTAATCCGATAAGACAGAGAAAGACCAGGGAGCAAATCCTTCGCAATTAGCGCTGTGTTCATATAAATGCAATTACTCTATGTGATTGTGACAAAAGGAGTGTATATTTTGTAAACAGCCAGCTCAGACAAGATAGTTTATATATTTTTATTCCTAGAATAGAAAGGGAATTCAGTTTTTACATTCCAAGTCATCGTGTACCAACATGTACTATATTTTCCTTAGGGGGAAAAATAAAATAAAGAAAATGAGGAAAGGTTAAAAAGTGTATGGTGCWACTCACTTCTGTTCTCTCTCTGAAACACTGAACTGCTTCTAACCATTAGGGTGTACAGGTATCAAAGAGTCTTTCCTGCAGTCCTTACATGTATTTACATACTGTTTATGTGCAGAACYAATATTGTGTGACTAATTGCACAAAACACATAATGAATTGTAGACTCTACTAGCTATAAAAAATAGGCAGCWATTTACTTCCTCCATGATTCCATAATACATCTTTCTTTGTATCTCAGCTCTTGATCAAAAGACTCTGTAGGGTAAAAAATGTTCTTTTAAAATACTCAGCAAGAGAAACTCTCTAAAATTCGCACCTATTTACTGATTATTTTTAAACAYGAAGAAAGCTGAAATTTAACACTTCCCAACACATTATTTAAATAAACTCTATCTAATATTGAGAGTTCTCTTTATCTCCTTAGCAGTCTCAGCATTTTTCAAAGCAGTTAATTGTACTGAAAATTCTATGCCTGAATAGTATTTTTAAATGTTTTTCTYCAGGCTTGGTTGCAGGGAAGAAGAGATTATTTTTAATGCACCATCAATGCTAAGGACATGCCTAGTTTGACTTTGTATTAAGAACCAGTTTGATTCTGGGATGAGCGGTAAATCTTGGATGTGAATTTTGTTCCCTCCTACCTGGTAAACGATTTCTTGAAAACTCAAGTGCTGCTGCTATGCTTCACTGATGTGTTTGGAATGAGTTTGTGAGAAACAAGGAATAAAAGTAAAGTGTTCTACCCACTATAGATAGGAAACAGACATGCAGTTCCTTCAGACAATCTTTTGCWCTTATTACTCATATTACTAAGATGCTGAGCTACACAGACAGACAGGGATGCAGCTCAATCTCAGACAAGCAGTACAGCAGCACAATGCAGTCTGTGCCAAAAAATAACAAGTATGATATAATGCCATCATAAACTCTTGGAAAATAAACCATATACATTCTGAATTCTATTGCTGCTTTCAAACTTCAGTCCTCAGCACAGAAACTTCTATTTCTGTAAGATAATTTGCAGAAGACAGTCACTCTATTACTCAAGGTAACAGTGGTTTAGATTGCTTTTATACTCTACAGAAAATTCATATTGAGTGCCTTACTGTCTGATTTCACTGTTTGTATTACTCATCCCCATAGAAAAMAAAATAGGATTTGTTGTGCAACTTGGGGAAACGACTCAAGGCTCTTTTTAAAGGGGTTTCAGATTCCAAGAACAATATTTCCTGCAGATGAAGTCGTTATAGACCAAGACCCTTGTGCACAGAATATGTGACAACCCAGCCTCTTATCCATGTGGGCTTAGCAGAGTCAGTACTGATAGATTTTATCTAGGTGCTTGCTAGTGCAGTCTTCTACCATGGGAAATCTTGCAGGGGGGCTGTGTGGACCTGAGACGTTCCACTCAGCAGAAAACAGGTATCAGGTGTGTTCTCTTGGCGATCAATGCATACCATGGGGAGAGGAGAAGGATGTTTCACAGCAAAGTCTTTTTGAGCATACTGTGCTGGAACAGCAGAAGCCATGAGAGTTATCCAATACCTTAAAATGTTTGTTACTGGATTCTTCAGTGAAAAGAAAGCCACACTGACCACTGATTCTCTTTACAGAAAGAGTGCTAGTATTTTTGTAAATGCTGACACAATTAGCACCTTTTACAAGTAATACCTTTGTCTGCTGTTCTTCCTTGAAAGAGGTTATTAGAGAAATCATTTAAGCCAAAAAATATATGATTATTCTACGTACATTCTATCAATATAAAGTTGGCCAATGAAAGGAAAATCCTGGTCAGGACTTGAATGCAAAAGTAAGTTGGGTTCAGGAAGAGTATTACAAAGACTAACAAGCCTTTGATTTAAATGTCTGAGTGCTAGCCATTAATGCCCTGTCAGTCAAACCTGGATTTATTCAGACTGCTCCTGGCAGGGGCATTTTCAGTAATTTGAACAACAAATTAATGGTATCTTTTATTTATATCAAGATACCAACTAGAATTTTCATTCAGATTAATTGAATGCCTGGGAGACTGTTCTGCAGTCTTTAAGCTTGTCTTTTTTGTACAGTCAGCATATTAAAACCAATCTCTTTTTATCTCTGGAAAGTGGGAAATATTGTTGGTTTTATGGACTGATTGTTTAGAGAATTTTACTTTAAATGAACAAACCTTTCAGGTGGAGTTTTAGATTGTCTCTTCAAAACTTAATATATTTATATTCTCCAGATATTTTTGATAGTTTCTAAAGAAACTCTGTTATGTTGTGAAAATATGTGGAGAGAATGAAGAAACAGTGGAAACTTTAGAAAAATGCAGTTTCAAGCTTTAAAAAGTCATAGTTTGATGATTACTTTCAGCACAGTGATCTTTTATCTCTCTGATGTACAACACCATTTTTTTTCCTGCTTTGTATCTCTAGAGATAGAGAGTTCTTTTATCAGCAGCACACTTTAAGTAGAACATTCTCCTGTGCTGAACATTTTAAAGGACTCTTTTCTAGGTTGATGATTTCTGGCTTCCAAAACACCAGGCATTTCTTCTGTTGGAAGGGCTTCATTTTAAGAATTAGAAGGGTTAGCCTGTGTAGTTCTGCACAATACAGGTTGTAAGAGATGAGAATTCAAGTTATTCAGTAAGCTCCTAGATGTCAAGGTCCAGATGTATGGTAAAGCACTCAAACAAGAATAACAGATGCTTGTAAGTCAAAAGATTTATAATGTGGTTGTGTACAAATGTCCTTTTTTGTCATTTTTTCCATCGGTAGCTTAGGTAAMAATGCATTTGAGTCAAGTTTCTTGTATACATGACTGACTGCTGGTAGAGCTGTGCCAAAGAGAGAAATGGTGGACTTCTTTCACTCTGCTGAAACTTTTGCAATAATTAGTTCAGGAATAAATACAACTGATGTTAAACTATAGCAACAACAAATTGCTGCCTCATATAAAAAAGCAACACTGAATAGTCAATATACRCAATCAGCAAATTTATGGAACACTTCATTCTGTACTTCTTTTCAGTACTTGTTCATTTTTGGCACCATTTATAATACAGATTTCTTACTRTACCTTTTATAAGTGACCATTGCTACTCGTACTTCTCACCCATCATGTTAAGTGCATTTTGTACCAGTTTCCCCCTCAACAGAGGAAAACAGATCTACCTCTTCAGGTTGAAAGTCATACTATATCTTAGGTCACCTAAAAATCATGTAGCTGCCTGATGAAAATGTCACTATGTCTTAAAAAAAATAAAAGACCTAATACTGTTCAAGGAAGCATAATGCCATAACAAAGAGCAGGAAAGACAAAAGGGACAGGGTACTATTTACGGCACTACAGAATTGGACAAGTCAGATCTTGTTGCTTTTTTCAACCTGTGCTTTTCTCAACTTTTCACTGAAAAATAACTCTTCCCTTATCCCTACTATACCTGAGAATTCTCAGATTATTTTCCAGGGTCTTACAGGATTATGTCACTGAAACAAGGCTTCCTCCAGAATCCAAAAGCCTGAAAACAAAATCATTAATTTCTGAATAAGAGAAAAGTTTTGCCTGTACTGATTCTTATGGCTTTTGGATTACATACAAGGTAAATGCCTTGTAGCATACACAGCAAGTCTCTTCGATTGCAGACAGAGCAAAGAAAAAAAAATTAGTTAACATTTAGCTTCTCAGAAGGATAAACCTCTTTTTGTCAAATAAGATTTCATTATGCTTCAAAGAATCTTGAAAAAGTATTTGGTTAGGGTAGCAAATGTATCCTGTGTGAACCCAAACTGATGGAGTCAGATTCCTTTTTACTCCAGAGTCAGTGCAGATATTTTACTTTGTGCTATAGCATGAATTTCAGGTTMAACTGGTCAGCTGAAACAGCGACATGGCTTTAAGTACCACAATATTTTTTCTGGATTGCAGTTTGACAATACCTACTGTACCTGCCTAGAAGGATTTTAGAATCTATGTCCACTAAATTTATTAGGAAATGACTGCAGCTATAGTAAGATGTGACAAACTCTGACCTCCTTTCTTTGCCTAATCTTGTGTATCTGATAAAGGTATAACGAGTACTGCCACCAAAGGTATAATGTGTTTTGTTTATATAACAAAGGATGCTATATATGMCACATAAAAAGTCCCCAGCCAAGACACTTTTATATATGGTTGGCTAAAGAGGGGTTGAGTTAAATCTTTGTTCCAGAAAGGTAAGTTAAAAATGAGGTTGCCGGTTCAGTTTGTGTCTCACAAACAGGATGGATCCTTGATAGCTGCAGACTTAGGATTTATTATTTGTCTATTTCATACAAGCAATAAGCAAGAGATACAGAAAACCAACAACATCCATGCCAACTAAATCACGAGACAAAATAAAAACTTCCACAGAACATTGTATAAGAATTTTCTCAACCAATAGCTTACAATTAACAAGCTTAGCGTCACATTGCTTTAGCAAATCAGAAAACKACCCACATGGGTTCCAGGCTAACAAAAGCCTTCTATGAAGCTAAAAACAATACACAATAATTCATTATTTAGTTTGAAACTTTTTCTATCTTTGTAAAGCAAGGTATCTAAGTCCTTTACATCCTGAACCATCAGCATGAGTTCTTGTTCCCTCTAACAGGCATAAAGGTATTTCCTTAGTTCCTAATTTCCTAGTTTCCCACRAGAATTTGTAGAATTTCCCAGCTTCCTGTCAACTTCTTAAAACCTCTTTCATACATCCTGGGGTTTCTCCTGCTTTTAGGATTCCTACATGAGGTGAACTTAAGAAGTATTTCCCTTTACTATAAAGATATATTTGTCAACACAATGCAGTCAACTGAAATTTTATAGACTTTCACAAGATACAAAACTCCCATTACCCAGAAAGTCTGAAAGGCTTTTCTTACAAGATGTATGAGAATATATWATTGCTGTTGGGTAGCACTCAATATTTTGCAGAAATCACACCTGAAATATTATGCTACGATTCAAATTATTTCTGCTTAAGCATTCACATAAATTTCGTTTCCAAAATGATGAAAAGAAATAGAAGCAATCAGATTCAATTGGAAAACTGCAACTCTGTAAGTGTCGGCAAAACACAGGAATAAGGAGCCCAGAGGTTGTAGATGCCCTATTCCTGGAAATATTCAAGGTCAGGCTGGTCCTTTGGGGATTGAACTCCATGACCTCTAAAGGTCCCATCCATTACAAGTCACTCTATGATTATGTGATTCATTTTAAGTGCAGTAGATATTAAGTGACAGGATGGGCTTCACTTAGTCTTCCCATCCTTGAGGTTCAGTTATATTCCTTAAATAAGGGCACCTTGTTCCTTTCCCAGGACTCTTGGACCTGCCTAATAAATATCCTAATTTCAGAACCTTCCTTCTCTCATTGACTTCAGCACCTCCAGAAAGACTCATGACCATATTTATGCCTGCCAATAGATTCTTTGGTCTTCTGTCTCACTAGATACCAGTCTGAAGCAACAACATAAGTATTTTTATGAACTCCTTCATCTGAGGAGGTGAAAATAATTGATTATATCATTATCAGTGTAGCAGCAATGTCAGAAAAACTGTCTCCTCTCCTCCATAGCACATCAATCCAAACTGTGTTAAATAATATAGGGCCCAAGGAGAAGGAATGTAGATTAGGGAAAACCACCACACATAGAAGTTAAGGAGGGGATCCAGAAGAAAGGGCTGATCAGTTGTGTTTCACTCTGAGCAGCAGGGGACTGTTGAGTACAACTGGAAAAAAAGGTTTAATTCTGCTTTTTTCTGCAATTGCAATGAATAGAGTGCCAAAAACAAGCAATATATTTCTGAAAGAAGCTGCTTCTGAAGCAACTTAATGTTTTAGTAGTTTTCAGTTAAATCAGGCAGAGGAAATTAACAATGGACTTCTGTGTTAATGGTGTGGAAAGTGCTGTGCTTCTTGTGACAATGAAGTATAAAGGTGATTTGATTTCTTTTTCAGTGGTATTTTGGAAAAAGATGACCACAGAAGAACATKAATTATAACGATGAAGTAGCACAAAGGAGAAATGAGGGAGTTATAGATACATCTTTAGGAAATCAGATTTTTTAAAAAAAAAGAAAAAGTCAGAAGTTCTGGTGCCATGAAAGACTCAGGACAAGTCCTTAGAAGTCCAGTAGGAGCAATGACAAAGACTGCACAATATGAAGAAAGAGTCACTGTGGCCAACACAAAAGAAACCAAACTCATTCTAAAAAGGACACGTGTTAAAAGCCAGAATTTGGGAGATAGTCTAAGACAGAAAGGACTACACTGAACTATATCCATGACAAGAGACAAGTAAAGGTGTTTAGAAAGAACTAAGTGTCCAGTGCTGTTGCACCAGCCCTCTTACAAGAGGGTAGAAATAAGCTRAGAAACAGATTTCTTGTTAAATGCAGTATGAAAAGGGTCCTGGTTTATTCCTCTTTACAACTCAGCCATCCTGATTCCAACTRTTCACTGACTCGGCCTGCAGCAAGCYCCTACTGTAGGTTTCCCTTGCAGCCTCTGACTGCTGGTTATTTCCTGCCAACCTATGACTGCATGGATTAGTTGGCAGACCCTGAATGCAGGCTTTTACCCAGCTAGACTGTGACTGCAGGTTCCAACAACAGGCTCTAACTGCAGACCCAGACTGATCTCACAGCAGTGATTCTCTCTCCTCAGGATCCTTCTTCAGGTTCCTCTCACTCTCTCTTCCTCAAGGTTCCTCCTCCTTCATTATCCCCCTCACCAGCTAACCCACTCCCTTTTATCACACTTACCTTTATTGGCTATAGCTGTGACTCACCAGGGGCCAGGCTGTATTGGGTAATTAACACAGCTGTTACTTATCAGGGGCAAGGTTACCTGTATTCCTTTCTCCTCCACAGAGCTGCTTGCTCAGGGAAAATATTCAAAAAGCAATGCTTGGCAATATAAGACTGTCTGGTTGCAAAAGGGGCAGCTTTTCTTTTTCATCTCACACCCCTTTGAAAGACAGGACAGTCCTGAGAATGCTGTCACTACTACATAAATCAGCAACAGGCAGGTGGCTTGGTGAAACTGATTTTTTGCAAAGATGGGTTTAGACCATCTCACCAAGAATGTCAGTTAAATACAAGTGTGTAGAAAAATTTAGTTTTGGAAAGGATCAGTTTGTAGCAGTGGAAGGAAAAAAATTAAATCCATTTTTTTTTTAGCTAAAAAGTCACTGAACTTATTGAAGGATGGAAACCATGAAAAATTATTGAAAACCTGACATTGAATTTACAAGCACAAGACAACTGCTTCAGATAGCTCCTAGAAAAAAAAAGAATCCAGCCTGCAGAGGCTGAGGAAGAATTGAAAGTGCATGTGCTTTGGCAGAGTCATCAGAGGAAACAGGAGGGATGTTCACTGCTCATTTAAAAACCCAGAAATGAAATRGAGTGATGTAGAACAGGAAAACTGTACCTGCAGATCCAAACTATTGAACTGAGTGCTTATAACATGGATATCTTTCTAGTAAAGGGTTTAATGCCAATAAATTTGTTATGCTGGATCTTTCACTCTGATAAGCAGTAACACATCTGCAGGTATTGTTTCCAAGTCTGCATTGGAAATGCGGTTTCTAAAGGAACATTTAATTTTGAGCAGCATGAAAGATATAGTTGAAAAACTTTGCTTTTCCTAATATATATATTGCAAAATACAAAGGTCTACATAGGCTACATTTTGGTCTGAGGGAAACAAAACAAAACAAGGGAATAAACAAAAACTTCRAAAAATTTTTCAGTTTTAGAGAGAATTAAGTGCAGGTCTAGAACTAAACAATTAAATCCTTGTGATACAACTTATTTACCAGACCAGTTACCTGTGTGGTAACTGCACAGTAATGAAGTTCTCCAAGTAATCTTCATTAGATGGGAAATTAAATAATCATCAAAACTGAAAATATTCTGAGATGGAAGAGCTATTGGCAATGCATGTGAAAGGAAAATTATGAGAGATAAAGAAAAATCAATTAATGGTCACTATGAGCTAGATGTAATATTAACAAGGAGAAGAAGGAATTTAGTGAGATAAAGAGTGTGTCAGTTAATGTATTCAGTGACATTTCCCTACTGATTAAGGAAAAAAAGAAAAAAAAAGAAAATACCTGAAAATACCAGAAAAGGTAAGTATAATTTTTGACATGGATATTTAAGTCTTTTAAAAGTGCCATTTTTAAAATTCACAGAATAAAAGAAGGAAAAGGTCACTCAATTCTCATGCCAGTTCAGGCACAGACATTTTCCAGGATTTTCAACATTTCTCTTCCTGTATAGTTTCAAGTGCTTCAGGCAATGAGAGTCCCACCACCTCTCTTTAGAAACTGCGGCTTCATATATCTCACTGTCAGAGAACATTTTCTAATATTCTGTTTAAATGGTTTTTATCTTAATTTCATTCAATTTTTCATAATTATTACACCATTTATTATTATAAATAATTACTTTCAATTTGTGCTACTTCAATTAATGCAACTGTCCTCTAATTTGTCAACARCTTTCTGGTAAAATGATATCTACAAATCAACTCAATGTTGTGGACATAACATAGTGATATGCCTGCACCAACTGCATTTCAATAGAAAAGTATGGGAGCTGACTCTAAGTAGGTACTGAGAGCCCCCTTAAATACCCCTTTTCTTTTTCCTAACCTTGCCCAAAAATGTCTGTATTAGTGTGTGAGAAGCATGCTGCTAAAACACTGCAGTGCTTTGGAGTGGTCTCTTAGTGGAGCACTGCACGGCCGTGTCCTAGACGTATGGAGATAAGCAGGTACGCTAGATTTGCATGAGACAGAAAGGCAAATCCACATTGACTGAGAATCTAAGACATTCCTGAGCAATGACTGCATGTGCTGTAGCCCTGCTTCCCAGGAAGAAGCTGAATATTGCTTGCTGATGGGAAGTAGAGAATAAACCTATTTGGTTTTGTGTTTGCACCCAAACTTTTGCTTCTGCTGTAGTAAACTGCATTATGTCAACCTATGAGTCACTTTTCCATCTTATTTTCTCTCCCCTGTCCAGCAGAGATGGGGAGAGATAGAACAGCTTGGTGGGCAGCTGGCATCTAGCTAAGGTCAACCTTCCACACTGCACTACCAACAGGACACCATTCTTAGAGAGCAACAAAGAGAACTTTCCCACATTTTCCTTCTGACTTTTTTCTTTTGAATGAAAAAACAAAACCCAAATCTGATTCCTGATTCTGCAAGCCTTTTTGGTGATTCTATCTCCAGTCAAGAAAATAAGATAAATCCCACAAATTGTATGAGTATAATTTTGGAATGTGTTTAGCAGAGGAATTAGTCTATATTTTATTTTTCATTATGAAGAAAGCATATTCTTCAGTAAAAGAAAAAAATCAATTACGAAAATCTTACAAATTTTAGAATAACTCCCATCTCCCAACCATATGGAAGAGATTGCAGTTGAAGAGTTACTTGAGTGCATGGTGAAGTAGGAGGCATCAGATGGAAACCTTTCATTTATAAAATGAGAAAAGTATTTCAGGAAATAGATAAAAATGTAAAAGAATAGGCAAGGGAAGAGTTCAAAAAGACAGAGGAAAAAGTGTGCAAACCAAAGCAGAATAATYATCTAGAGGGTCACCAAGGTCACAATAATATATTTTAAAATTGCCTGCAAACAGTGCCTAAAAGGTATTACAAGCATTCAAAACAAACTAAGGGGCATATTTCACAAAAAGAAGTTGAATTTCAAAGCACAGGCTCTGGAGTTCCCTGTACCACTGTGACTTCCTATTATCCCATGTTCAACTTTTTCTCAGCTGTCATACCCACAATAATCTGCTGCCAAAAGCCTGGAGGATGTGAGTAAAATCAAAACACTCCCACTTCAGTTCGCCAGATAGCATCACATTCCTACTAATGTTTTAACCAAGAGCATCCTCACAGTGAACCTGTGTAGTGTTCTATTTATTTAATGTGAATACTTGATCTGTGCTGGCATGGATAATTAAGTGAGTTCTCATTGCTTCACTCTCAAAAAAATCTCTTTGTCTGGCTTTTTGGAGTTTACAGTCTAGGTGCTTCCCTTGGTTTCGTGTTTTTAACAGACTTTTCTGTAACAACAGAAGTTACCTCAATACTTGCAGACCTACCTTATTCACAGATAGAAGAACAAGACCAGAAGGAACTGGCTAAATTATCAAAAACCAATAAAGTTTAAAAAAGAGTAAAAAAAATAAATATCATATTATGGACAGTAAAAAAACCCAAAGAAATAATGTTATGGAAGGATAACCAGGCAGCTGAAACTTTGTACCAACTTTATTTGGGGAAAAAACTTTTCTGTTGAAAAATATATATAAGCCTCTTCCCCAAATAAGGGACAAGAAAATTAATTTTTTTAAAAAATGGTAAAACCATGCGATAAATTCCCAGGCAGTTTCCTTGGAAACAAAATTAAATCAGAAAATTCAGATTATATTAATATTGATAAGAAAAAGTAATTTGCATATTGGTTTCATTGAAAAGCATTAAAAACAAGTATAATTTCACTAGACAATAGGAAAATGTATTACCGTAACTATTGATAAAACATGAAGGTGTCAAATAATGCAAAAATAATGCAACAGGTCACCAGATAATTTTAATTTTGATTGTGTATTTCTGCATAATAGAGACCTTTGTGATTAAAGAGGACTCCTTATTTACTTACACTTCATTGCATGCTTTAGTGTTTTGCTGGAGCACATCCAGGTTTCTCAGTTATTATCTTCAGCTTCTCATCCTTAAGCAAAAATCAGTGCAAATGTGAATCAGTGAGTCCCTGGTGAGAATATTTGGTCAAGAGGGGATACAATAACTAGTCTATTTTAAGAGAAATGCCTGGACCCATCCCATTAATAGTGAGTCATAGTTACCTGCTGACTAGATTTTATAAGTATTCTTGGCCCAGACACTCAGATGTGGTTGGAGGCTAAAGGTCAATAACCTGCAAACATGTAAATCATTTGAAATCATTTAAATATTTATGTCAGCAGCTAGGAAGTCAAGCAAACAGTTTAATCATGGCTTGGTGGTCTGGAAAGGACATAACCACGCATTAAATACCTGTTTCACATCTCAATCAATAGAGTATAATTTCTCACTCAGAAGTTGCATTATCTGTTTTTAAACTGCTATTAAGCACCTTAAGCTTAAGGCTTAAAGTACTCAATAGTTATGTTGAGTTATGGATTTGYGGAGGGCACATGTTTGTCAAGAACAACAACATATATTTTCTTTATCCTTTATTATTTTCTGCTTAGAGCCATATATGCAATTTTTTCTAATAGATTTTCTCAAAAAGACCTGGTTACTTAAAATATTTACTGAAATAATACATTGACAGGTTCTCAGATCTATTTTCGCTTTACAATACTTTGTTTAACTACCTTATTTTGATTTCCCTGACAGCAAAACACAATTCTGGCTCTGAAAAATGCAGTGCAACCTGTACAGGCTCCTTTTATTTATGTTGACTTACACTGTGCTATCTATAAATATTTTAAAAGATGAAGTAGGTGGATTACAGCCCACCCACTCTTTTTTTCTTTTTCTCAGACACGCACACATTTAAAATTGCATGAATGTCTGTTGAGTGGAGCTTGAAAGTCTCCCTGGATCTCTATTTCTTACTCAGAAGGAACAGGGAAAAGTCAGAAGTGAGCCTATCTCTGTAACCATGACAACAAGTACTTGTATATAATGCTTCTGTATATAGTATAGTWTCTGATTCCTTCAAGAGTTCACGCAGCCATAGGCTGAGTTCTTTGGTAAGCTGTCTGAGCCGTGTCAAATGGTTCAGAGGAATCAGGTTCGTATTGCAGGGCATTGTAAACACTGCTTGCACTGAGGAATGGGGGAGAAAATGGGCTAAATGGTGGAACAGAGGCAGGGCTGCATCTGGAAAGTGAAAGAAAGAAACACAAAAGAGGCATCAGTAATTTTCCAGTGATTAATATTTGCTGGATTGATTTGGAGTTGTTAAGAGAGATCTTCTATTGCTATTCCACATCAAATTAGTGCCTAGCAGATAATATATATGGATTTTTTGGAGAATTGGGATTTTGCAGAGATAGCAGGCAGTGAGAGGCATTATGCCAGCTGAGTGTAAAAGGCTAGTTGATCAATAACTAAAAGAAACATATTGAGTTGAGGTTAGTGTTACGTTATTTGGAGAATGAAGAATTCTCAGTTTTGCAACCTTTTATTTTTTTAAATTTGTTTATTGTTTTGTGTAAAAAAAGGATTGATTCCTGTAAGATTTTGGAGTAATACATAAAATTACCAATGTTTGCAACCTCGGAGATTAGTCTGCCTTTCATGTTAAAATTTATTGTTATTACAGAGAAAATATTATGCTTCTTTTACACATAGATATTTAGTCTCAATTAAACATTTATGTTATTTTATAATCTACCATGTTCCCAATTACCTCATATCCAGCTCCCTGTCTGGTACTTGGGAAGATGGTCTCCCAAACTATGCCTGCTTCAAATTTCAGGTGCTGGATTTTTCAGCAGTTAGAAGTCTGCCCTCACACTCTCTTACAAATGTCAAAGAACGCAATACAATAAAAAATAAGACTTTTCCGAATAAGTTTGTTGCTTTTTWATTCTTCTTTCCCCTTTCTTTTCTTCATCCAAAAAGTTTAGGCAAATGAACTTTTGGCTCCTGAAGGATTACTCTTGGTAAAAGCCATGGTCAGAAGAGTTTTGCCTTGCAGATTTAAAATAGAATAGGTCAAAAATCAGKCTAATAATTACAGAGTTAATTATAACATGAACAGAAGAAAATGTGCTACCACAACCTGATAGCTGAGTAATTTTCACAGCTATAGGTTGAAAAAAAGACCCAGAAAGACAAAGAAATTAGATTTTTAATCTGCTTTAATCAAAAAGAGATAAATATTGACAAAAAATACGCAATATCTAAAGAATAAAAGAAAGAACAAAATTTAGAACTTTTGCATTCCTTCCTTTGTTTCTTAGAGGCAGAATGAATATCTCCAAAGYTAAAATTAAGTAATTACCCTAGAACTAATTTTTCATCCTTTTAATAAGATAAAACATATTCTTTTGCTTTAAACATAAAGTATTCAATAGGTTTCAAATAGACCACACAAAAATCTAATTTARGAAAAATTTATGTCTTCAGAGGACAAATGCCTGCTAGCCACCAAAATGGCTTCAGAAAGGACAAAAAACACTGCAACACCTGAAGCAGATATATTTTTTTCTTTTCAGAAAATGCAGTAATTAAGGGAGAAATATCGATTCCTTTATACATTATGCTAATTTTAACTTGGATAATATGTCACTCACTAGGCCAGGCAATTTCTGAGCTTGAGCAAGAGGATGAGTAACATTTTTCTTGGCTCTCTAGAGATTCTTACCTTGATTTCCAATGTSGACATAAGGAGAGATGACTATATGGCAAAAAAATCAATTGGCAAAATTGTTTTCTACCTTTTTTCTTCTTCTCTACCTGAAGATATGTAATTCAGAGTTCTGAATGCAAGTAATCAGGGCAAGTGTGACCTCATTTCATTCATGCGGCTTCGGTACAGTCAGATCACAACCTGCCCAGTCAAACATACCTATTCAAGTAATTATACCATAACATCCTRCTTCTTTTCTTAAAAAGTTACTGGTGCTGGTCCTGTCTGTAGGAAGCAGGTGAAACTTTTATAAGTGTTAGAGTTTACAAAGAAATTAATACCACTAAAAATATGAAAAGTAGAAGACAATTGGATGTAAATTGAGTGACTTTCTGTTACCACACAGAGATCATCTCAGGTACAATAGAAAAGGGTAGATCAGAACCCTGTTTTAAAATGTAAGTTTAATGAGCAGAGAGTGAGAAAACTGTCCATCTTACCCATCTACCCTTTTGAGTCCAAACCAAGTGAAATCACTCCTGGACAATCTCATGGAGGAAGTTTGTTCACTTTTTTTTGTTTTGTTTTGTTTTTGTTGCCCTGTATTTGTGATCTGTGGCTATTAGGATGACCAGAGAAACAGAATGCTTTTGACCTTGGTTACCAAACCAGCAAGGATTCCCTCCCCCTTGGTCCCTTTCTATGTAATTTTCCTCTGTATATAATTTTTTTCTTCTGCCATTTTACTCTTGTCCTCAAAATTATTCCTGCATATGAGCAGATAAACTGTTTACCTCTGTAATGCTTGAGAATGATGAGTTRAAGAAGGGCCAACCACACCAGCCAAAAAATGCCTTAGACAAAAGAAGTGCACCAGGTCCTAGGGGAATAGCTGTGAGTTCTATCTATCTACCTGTGACTGATAAACCATCTTAAAATTCGATATTTAGAGATAAATTTTTCTTATAATTTTTATACTACCTACTCTTTCTGGCTGTCTGTTTTATCAAAATTAGAAAAGTAACTGCTGTGCCTGAGGTTATTTCAGGGTTAAAACTAACCTCTACTTTCCTGCTCATATGGGTTGCTTAGGAAAGGTAGAACTTTATCAAGTAACCTCTCTATGACAAACAGGTTTGAATTATCTTTGCTTTGCATAATTTCTATATTTCCTTTTTTCTCTTCATGCTGCACGTTACTTTTCTCAATTTTTGGCTTGGGCTTCTTTTGCTTATGTTTTCCATAGGAGTAAGTAATAAAGCCCCAAACTAAAATCTTGAACCATGTTTACCTGCTTAATATTACATAGTGAAGAAGTTGTGTTAATATTTTTCAGCTTTCTGGGTCCATTTAGTTCTCCTGAATTGAGAAAGTATCATCCTGCCTACCTTGACAAGTTCAAGACTTACAAAACATCAYCAGGAATCAATACTACCATTTTGGTTTGAGTAAAAATTATTTTCATATTCCAACTGTCAGTTATATTAAGGCAAGATTTKGCATTTTGAATTTTAATCAGACGAGGCCAAAGGTAATTCAATACAGATAGCTCACCATGATCAATAGGACTGTATTGGTTGTACTAAAAATTCTGAAACGTGTAAGGGGTTCTCTTTATGCATTTTCTTATAAAACATGAGTTTGCTCACCTGTAGCTAGTTTTTTTCTTCTTTAGCCACTAGCCTTAATGTCTCACTCTGGTAGATTCTCGCTTTAACGTGGGAGGAATTATGTATTCTTGACTGCATAACCTAAGGGTGAGCTCAGAGTTCTCTAAATATCTACCTTTTGATTATCCTGGTATTTTCCTGACTTCTGACCAACTTTTCCCATGTCATGTTGATCAATACCCAGCTGTCATAGCAAGAGCTTACCCACCTGTCAGCTGTATTTGATTTGCCTATGAATTTTTCTATTTCATAGATCTGATGGTCTGTAATGGAAGTCTGGCAGAAGACATTACATTCAAGGAGTCTGTGGTCTTGAGCAAGCCATGTCTGCTTTACTAGGCCCTGTACTTAGCACTTGACAAGCCCATACTTTATCATGAGTGACCACAGTAAAATCCCATATGTATATACGTATAAAAAATGTGATGAAATGTCTGAAATGCCCTGGATACATGCTATTCCTGGATACAGTTGCTAGATGCATGTACACAGACATGCTCTGGTAGGCATTAAGAGGTAAAATCCCTATGTCCCCAGACAAGATGTATAGTTGTGTTTGCCACATTAAAGAGCAGAGGTATGGGAGGGAGGGTGAACCTTTCCACAGTCACACTATAGCTGTCCACCTGGATTCCACCCAGTGCTGCACWAAAGTCATGTTCCAGCCTCTGCAAGTTTTCATTTCTGTGTATAATTCCCTTCCTCTTTCAATATCATTATTAAAGCAATTTTACTATGTTACTTGTTGCCTGTTACAAAACAGTTCTGGGTGCTGTGTCTACACCAGGGTGTTCTGAGATGAAATGGGGACAACAGCATTTAGACCACTCAAAGCCCTCTTCTCTGATTTGTTACCTTCCATTTTTACATCTGGTTTTGAAAAATAGCAGCATTTCTTATACCCTTTTTTTAACTGGATCCTAAGAGCAAACTGAACCAACTCTGTACTGGTGGTTGGATGGGTAGGGAATTAAAAAATGGCTGTAGATACGTGTCATATAAACATAAAGGCTTTTACTTATGTAAAAGCAAATTCTTTCCCTACTAAACTTCAGTGCCTTGTGCTCATTTATTTTCATGCACAGATATTGCAACCCTTGCCTATCCATGCTCTTTGTTTCCAGGCAGAAGCATGAGGGTTCTTTCCCTGGAAGCCCTGAATTCTGAATTTAATCCTTCCTCTATGTGGAAATTCAACGGGCTACATTGAAAAGAGCAGAAGGATGACCAGAAGGGAAGAAAGGTCATCCTGGCAACGCATTTCCCTGCTTCCTCCCTGGATCACTAAAAATTAATTTATCAGAGTGAAAAAAAAAAAGTCTATACAACTGTCAAAAGTATTTCCTGAATTAACCCTGTCTTCACAAAAAGGAACCACCACATTGACTTTACCTTGGCTTGTAAGACATCTGTACTTTTGCAGCTTTTCATTGTTTTCTCAATTTATCCCAGAACTGCAACAATTCCACGAAGTGAATGACCTTTGACTATTCAGCTGCACTGGTAAGGAGTGAATTGATAATTGGTATATTTGTAAACCCTGGTTATGGAGAGGAGAATGGACACTGACTGCTGGAAGTAATGGTCTACATGTCCTACACAAAAGATTACATAGCCATTCCTTACTTCATGTCAGAATAGATAAATCCCTGTAATTTTCATAGTACAAGGCCCATTTTTAAAAACTCTTTTTCTGAGAAAAAATAAAACAAGCAAACAAAAAACATAAACAAAAAACCCATGTACCAAAACTGAAACTCCTAATCCCACCTGGATGTAAATTTGTCACTTTACCACAATGATTAAAGTTTTA
This sequence comes from Alauda arvensis, assembly GCA_902810485.1. Classification (NCBI taxonomy): domain Eukaryota; kingdom Metazoa; phylum Chordata; class Aves; order Passeriformes; family Alaudidae; genus Alauda; species Alauda arvensis. The sequence continues at coordinate 505,747 of CADDXX010000355.1, forward strand.
TAGCAGTCTCATGTGTGTTAGCATTTTATTTTTGCTGTTTCTACTCCTCACTACTGTTGCAGTAGTATAACAGCATACTTATTTATGAACYTTTGTCTTGAAAAAAATTCATCAAAATATCCTTAAGCACAATCTTGTAAGACTTGAAGTCACCTTCAGGTCTTGAGTATGAAATTTTCCGATTTATTTTCAGGAATTTTGAAAACATGCAAAAGGCTGCTCTTCTTCATTTAGTTTTTCTTCTTTTCCTGCTTCGCGTTTTTAGGCACTTAGAGTGCTGCAGAATGCTGTCTGATTTCCTGTGAAGACCATAACTGGGTAATTTCCCATGTTAGGTCTGCAAGTGGATTAATCTTCTRCATAACCTTGCTTCTAGATTACAGCTGTTTTCAGCAAAGGCAATGGATATTTTGCCTTAACTGAGGTCTGGGATATGCAATGGGAATCAAAATGTGTAGCAATGCTTTACCAGGCTTCTGCCTCCAAAATTATTCTCCTAATCATTATTGATATACAGTGATCATATAGATTTGAATAATTTTAAATCTTAAATTTATATTTTGACCTTAAAACAAGCAAAAATAAACAAACTTCTTTAGGAAAAACAGGTTTTGCTGCTAGCATTCATTTTATAATACTGAAATATATGAAAGAAATTGTATTTTCCTGTCTGAATAATTTTTTCCATATTAAATTGATATTTTACGTTAAAACATATCTTACAGAATTTAAGGCATTATAATAGAAACCAAATATTCAGTTGCATCAAAGAAAAATCTTCTCTTGATCTTGCAAGGGCATATAGTAATACCATTATTTCCTGTTTTGCAGTTGTTTTAATCAAAAAATGTCACCATTGAATTTCACTTGGAAAGAAAATCACTTACAGTGTTTGATAGACACAAGGTACTCAACTGGCAATGGCGTAAATTTCAGTACATACAGTGAGTGGGTTTTTGTTGAAACAAACAAAAAAAATATTAAATKAGTACTGTTACTGCTGCGTTGAATTCTGTGGTTGGTTTTGGCCTGTAGACTTTATGCACTCTAAACCCCAGTCTTATTAAATCTGAATTTCTCACAGTCCATTGCAGGCAAACTCGTGTTTTTGATGATTTGGATGGAAYGTGAGTGCTGAGTATTTGCACATGAGCTGCAGTTAGCATGCATGGTACCGTGCTGAGTCAAACTCTGATATTATTTCAAAGAGCAAACTCACACTCAGAAAAATCTGAGAAATCCCTAAATTCTCTCAGTGCTTTCTTTTTCCCAGTAAGGCACTCAGCATCATAATTCCCCATTTTGGCAGAACTGCCTGGTCAGGCTTGGGTACAGCATCCCCCTGGTACTGCTCACACCTCAGCCCAAGGGGATCCTCTTGCCAGAGAGAGAATCTGCACCCTGGCAGGGCTCAGAAAGCACCTACAGAACTTCTTCCCTGTTGTACAGCAACAGCCACAGCTTAATCAATCTGGATAGAGAAARGTTCAACTTCTTTCTCTGACTGAGGATTTTGCAGTCCTGGACAATGCTTTAATTACTGGGCTGTGCTGGGCATGGACATTCTCCCATCATTATCCTGAAAGTGTGCCAGGACATTTTTTCCCATTTATACACATACTAAGTGGAAAACAGAACTATTTCTCATAAAGAAGAGAAAACATATGACTAAACCCCATTTTATCACTTGGGTAAAAAGTCCATAAGCTTGGATATAAGAATGTTTTACCTAAGAATATCATCTGAGAGGAAAAAGAGGCTATGTTGTTGCTCAGGAAATTTWTAACTTTATAGGGTGGGACAAGATGTCTGACTTATTGTAACACAGCAGAAGTTATGGGGAAACAAATGAACCAATTGAAATAAAATCAAAAGACTCCAACCTTACATTACATTAGTGAAAGCAAGCTGAGTTTTGTTTGACACCTGAAGGCTTTCACGAGARTATTTCACCTAAGAGGGAAACAACCCATGAAAACTTAGCAGTAAAAATAAGACCTAGAAAACATAGATATGCTTACAGAAGAAGAAATTAAATAATAATAAACACTGAAAGACCTTTCTCAGGAATGAAGGAAATMAATCAAAAATAATTAAGACCCTTGCTTGGGGCTAGAAAATATAAATCAAAAAAGCCTTAGGTTGAAAAGAAAATTTAATTTAAAATCCCTTCCTTGTGCCAAAGATTTATCATTTTTAATGCCCAGTGGGGCCAGAATAGTTTTTTTTTTTCCTTAACCCTAAAGAGATACATTTCTGGTTTCATTGATAAGTCCAGGTGACTTGTATGTTACTAAACTTTCTGAATTTTTTTAAATCTCATTTTTCTTTCATCTTTAGGAAAACAAGAAATTGTTTCAGTATCTCAATATCTTGGATTTGATTGGTTACTTTAAAAAATAATTAACTTTGCAAAAGTGAAATTTGCAGTTTCTTTTTCCAAGAAARAAGCCCTCACGGCTATCACCTCACTTTGCATCACTCCATTTTAAATGGAGTCTAGCAATCAGGCTGCATTACCAGATGGTAAGTACAATTCTGTAATTGTTACACACTCAGTTGTTAGTGTTGCAACTCAGACTAACCTGAGACCAAAACTCTCRTTATTATCCTGCAAGGAAATCTCATTTGATTGCATGAGGCAGAATTTCAASCAAATCAATAGTGCTGCCATGACGAGGGATGTGGCTGGGAAATGCAATCTGAAAAACACCCAGGACCATGAACTGAAATGTGATTAGTGAAATCTGKAATGTCCTGATATCTGAGCTTCAAATGGTCACCTCTAGCTAATGARTCACAAATGAAAAAGTAGGCCAAGGTGCAAAAGAGGAACAAGGACAGAACAGTTTAAGGCAGCAAGAGCATGGGAGAGGACAGAAATAAGGTTTTCCTGTTTTATTTCTGTAAGCAATGCCATCACTGCAAGAAAACTGTGAAAGAAGTCAGGAAATAACAGCTATGGAATATGAAGGAGAAGGTAGAACTATAGTACAAAGGAGAAGGCAGGCACAGAGGGAGAGGGGAAACCATCAGGCATTTATGTCTAAGATGGGTCTGACTATCTGAGACATGATCAGCCAGCTGAGAAAGGTAGAAAAGCTGAAGTCAGTGGGAAAGAACTTGATTGTTCTTTATAATTAAGTACTTGAATTATATGACTGTTCAGTGGGAGAAAACAATGAACAATTCAATATGTSTGGCTCAGAATAACTTCTGTGATCCCTGGACACTAAGTCATATCACCCCCATTGTCTGGCAACTCCAGTGGCTGCTCATTAATTTCAGAACCCAGTGCAAAAAGGAACTTCTTGATTATTAAACTCTCCATGAGCTTGCTCCAGTCTCTCTCTACTTCCTCTGCACATCTAGCACTGGCTTTCCCTTTTTCCCTCCAGACAACACTGCTGGTGTGATTAAAAGCTCTTGTTTCCACTGTGCCAAGACATTACTTACTTTCCTGGTTTGCCAGTAGCTGTATGAACACAGATTATTAATAGAGCTTGTGCTGTCAGAGCAGGAAAACAAACCACTACTGAGAAACTGTAGTGTGTTGKATTTTGAGCAAAGAACAATTCATGCCTGAAAGATGCATTTTCAGTTCTGCAGCTGGATATGCAGTGTTTAAAAAATGTAGGAATTTGTGGCCGTGATGTGGCTGCTATTGTGCATGATGTCCAGTGATATTGTAATTCCCCTCTTGTCTCTAATGAGTGAAAACAATCTGATAGAAGGAAGTAGAAAGGTACTAATACCTGTGAATTAGCCCAGGGTTAACACAGTGTACCAGAAAACAGGAATAACTAAAGTAGGCCCTCGAAGACACTTGAAGAGGATCCATACTTTAATTTGTGAAAGACTGTCAGATTCCTGTTACTTCCATTGCCTATCTGTTGCTTGTTACAAATCTGATTAGTTGTCACACCTTGTTAAGCACCTTACTAAGGCTCTCTGGTTTTCATATTCAAGCTCAGAGTTTGACTTTTGATACTGCCAATATATAGATTGATTTTTAAGATATATTTCTTATTTATTTTTGTTGGTAAAAATATGATAAAGATGCAAACAGAAACAGAGCATCTCAGAAATAAAAGTTTGCTTTCTAAACACCAATGCTGTCAAAAGCAGCTAACCCCATTTTACACATTCTTCTTACAGCCACAAGCAAYCCTGGTTTAGAAAGATTCCAAAGGAATGAAAATTAATTAAAGAGCTTTCTGTATCACATGTCATGAGGAGGCAGGTGCTGGCAAAGGATCTTTCACTGAATACAATCCTTCTCTAAAGAAAACAAAAGAACAGAATTTGGACATACTGTTCTACTTCAAAAATGCTTTACTGCAGCCTCTTTATGTCATTCTTTGGTTATAAGTCATGACAACATCCATACACAATTAATCCAAACATCTGTCCAGCCAAGAACTCTTGCCACCCTACAGAATTCAGACTTGGAACAACCAATCAAAGTATACTTCTACACTCTATGACAGCACAAAAACTGAATATTAAAAATTATASAAAATGTGACAGTTTATTTTTTCCTACTTCTGCACATGCACARGAGTGCAGTCATTACACCATCTCTGATGCATAAAGTAAAATTATTTTATTTCATTTGAAAGTCTGCCTAAGATCATCAAAGATTTGTGATCCAAAATAAAGAGTCAATCCAAAATAATTTTTTTCTACTCTTTAACACTGATATGGAGAAACACAAGCAGGATCTCAGATAAATGTGGGACCTGGAGTGGCAATATCCCAGGCAGAACTTTCCATGTGACAGAAGGAAATGACTGAATAAGGTCTTACTTCTCCAACCCACACAAATGAACCCTAGCTGCTGGTTTAAATGCTAAGGTCACATGAGGGAATGGCTGTTGTCAAATCATAGAGAGCTGTCCCTTTGAGAGGTGCTTAAAACCAGCCAGACCAAGCTGCTATGTTGGCACTGACTCATGTAAAGAATGGCTTGGAAGATAGGTGCTGGATGAAGCAAACATCTGACATCTAAATTGGTCCTAAGGAGGTTCCCAACCAAACCCAATATGGAAGACTTGGATTATAATTGCGTGTGGTGTGCCATTAAGGCAGCCCTTCAACACAATGCTCCCTTTGAGCAGAACAACCATTTTCTGCCAGATAGGGTATTGACAAGCAATGAATTTCTATTCAGAGGCRAGGCAAAATATGTAAGGAAGTAATCTGAAAGACCTACTGAAATCACAGGGTTGGGAGACATTTTTCCTGAAAATTATAGATGTGTCCTAACAAAATCTGTTGACAGAATGAAGCAGAGAGGTATTATGAATAGGGGATAGACTGTACAGAAAGAACATAAGCATCACCTTAAAGCTGAAATAAAAATGGGGTGAAAGGTACAGAATATGAGAATAGAATAGTACAGAAAGAGTCAGAATGCAAGGCCTCACACTGGGAGAATAAAATAATGTTGATTTCTGCAATGAGCCTGGAGATAATGGACTGTGATGACTGAATAAAATAAATTGGTCCTTGTTTTGATCTCATTATGTGTATAATTCATCAATGCAGTGCCTGTGAAAAGTGAAAGTTTAAAATGCAGCCATCAAGCTGTTTTCAAGTAAGCCTAGGAAATCTTCAGCCTATTGTGCAGAAAGCCAGTAAGAGTTCAGTGAATACTGTGCAGAGCCATTACCACAAAAGAGGGATTCAGATTGGAATTGGTACAGACACATAAGAATGCTTAAGGCACTGTATGGCCTGTCTTACTAAGGCACACTAGGATACTGGGTTTGTCCAGCAGCCCAGAATGTGCAACAAAAGGGAGAAGWCTGATTTGTCTTTGTGCATCAAGAAGAGAACATCAAGCACTAACGTTAGACAAGGACAGTGCTGAAACAAGGACAAATGGAGACAAAAATCCTGTGCATRCATATATCATAAATCAGAAAAAAGGTTTTTAACCTACAAAGCAACTATGGGGTCAAAGACTAAGACATCAAAAGAAAGTGCTTGGCATGTTTTCAGAAGGATTCTCCAGTCCCTCATACTGAATCACAGAATTGATGACGCTGGTATTTTGCACCATTCCAGCCTTCATGTTAAACACCATGGGACAGTTTCTGGTATCTTTGCTTATGTTTTACGGTTTATCAGTCTCAATTCTGTTATAAATTTTGCTGCTGTGTTCCCTGACTGACCTGAAGAAGCCCCTTATACTCCTGTTCAATCTGTTTCTGTGACAGGGCCTGGCCAGAAAGAGAACTGCAACTTACAGGGTTACAGTATAATGTGTACAACTACCTCAAGGAAATCATAGGGGAAAGCAAGGCACTATCTAAGTGAACAAAAGTAAGTGAACAAAGGGGGTTGATCCCATAAGACACTTAATAGAGACAGATAGGTAAGTTCAAGCTGACTTTAAAAAGACAGTCTTTAAAAGTAAGAAATCAGAAGGTATTCAGTGAACCTGTGAATAGAGGACTAAGATTATTTTTTTCAGGCTGAGAGTCAGGGACACAGTAAAATGTTAGAGTATATCAAATGAAAGGCATCTGATGCTAAAGGCAAAAGTTTTAGCCATTCCTTGATTTTGTGAAATAACCAGATATGGCTTGTCTCTACCCAGAAAAAGCTCAAACATACCCAACATGCAACATACCCAATTCTTGTAGTGAACTATGTGTAKGTATAAATGCACACACACACTACATGTATATATGCTATTTACTTATAACTGAAGGAAGAGAAAAATATAAATACTGATGTACAAAATGAAAAAAAAAAGGCAAATAGAAATATATATGCCAGGTGCCCACTAGTATTTATACACTTTCAGTGAATTTGCAGTTTTATAAGGTTTTTACTTCTGTTCTACACCAAAACATTAGTAACACTTRATAAACTGTGTTCATTATTTATTATTGACAAACAAGTTATACACCTGCTTCCCCAGCATGAGAAAACTGGAGAGAAACAATCTGCAAAGAAAGAGGAAACAGGACAATCTCGGCAAACAAGGAAGGAATCCTTTAACGATTGGAAAAACACACTGATACAAGATAAACAGCCACCTGGGAGTTAGACAGATGATTTGGAGATAAATTAAATAGCTTCCCAAGAGAGATCAAGTGTTGGTACATATTCGTCAATAACCATTCAGAAGTGATAAGGAACTCTCCACGGCCATCTGGAAATGGCTCTAGTCAGCCTGGCCTGATTGATTTTATTAACTGCACAATCTCATTTTTGTTTGATTGCTTTGTATCTGTRTATGCATTAGGGGAGAAAGCATTTGCAATTTTCTCAAGTCTGCTGTTTGCTCCTCTGGACTATGCTGCTCTCCATTTYCAAAGTCAATACAATTTTTCTCCCCCCTAAGATAAGGCCTATTTTTGCTCTGCTGTTTCAAAGTAGTATCCTCCTAAAAAAGGGTGGAGGGGGAAAAGAGYAGGATTTCACATTTACCCTGAGGATATAAAGCAGAAAGACAAGTTTGGTGTGTGGTGATGAAAAGACCTTCCCATGTGCAATCCTGGGTGATCCTACCTGTTAACACTTGTACTGCAGAATGTAGACTTATTTCTCACACCTAGAATTGTCTTACCCCAGGAGTATTTGAAGATTCTGTGTGTAGCCATGGAGAATGGGATTTGGCATTTCACAAAAGATGCAATATAAAAGTTACTCTGTCAAATATCAGGAAAAATCACCTAATGCTTTAATGCATTTGAAAAGAAGTTTCACAATACACCTCCATCTAATAAGGCCTCCAACATTTTATAAATCCCTTCTCCATGTATACTCCTTCAGTGATTGCAATCTTAATTCCAAAACACATGTTATACACTTTGGAGTATTTTCAATAGATTCCCTGTTCTCACAACAATAAGCCACAAAATGTACRTTTGAATTTACTGGTTAGAGTTATCAGTCCTGCTGAAGAGGTAAGGAGCAAAGAAAAGGAAACCAGATRAATAGTTTGGATAATATTTTTTATTATATTAGTTCACTGACAGAGATGTAGTAGGAGTGATCAGTGGGGATACATACAAATTGAAACAGGCTGCAAAGTAACAAGATTGTACAGCATGGATGACACATTTACATTTTTAAGAAATAAATATTTGGCACAAATATGCTCAGGAGGGTTCTTTAAAATATGGCAGTGCTTTTTTACTAGACAAATAACTATTATTCTATGTATAGGACAAATAGTAACAGTTATAAGAGTTTATTTTCTGTATTCATTAAAATAGCTATAAAAAGTAATGAAAAAATGTGACTATAAAGTGCCATGTGAAGTAGAAGAACTAAGAATACAGGAGGTATAGGTAAATATACAATTGATAGCTTTTTTTCATAACTATGCTTACAGAACACTCACTGCTGTGATATCTATGGGCATCTSAGTGCCAGGTACTTGAAAAGCAATCTTTGCAAAACTGAGATGACAGTTGGTAATGTTGATACTCAAATAGTGTATAGTCCATTTTCAAGCAGTTTGGGTATTCAGCCAAATACCCAAATGTTGAATGTTTCAGTCCTTTGAGGAATCAGGCCATCTATGTAGCTCTCTTGGCTATGCAGTTTGGTCTTACTCGTTTGTTTCTGGGRCCAGATTCATGCCTGAATCTGTGACTTACTCCAGTTTTCCAGGTTTTGTCTGAAGGGGCATGAGAAACCTGAGACTGGTGGGAGGGAAAGCAGGATGGYAGCTCCTGCACCTGGGCTGTCCTGCAGTCCTAGCCCAGCAATCCCCAGCCATGCACAGAGAGCTTTCTCACAGCCCTGTCCATGCAGGTGAGTGGGGCTGAAGACAGCTCCACCTCTCTTAAAAAAAACAGGTAATTTTTAATTAGGAGCCAACCCTTAAGCRCCCTGGTGGGACAGAACCATTAATGTTTTCTAAGAGCCTGATCCAATTTCCACTGGCATAAAAGCCAGCTGTGGGTATGCTTAACTACAAGCCTTAAGAAGGATATAAATAAGCTTAATTATGGGCACTACATCAGTAATGAGCATGCTTAACCATTTTATTTGTGTTCAGCTTTGTTTTCTCTAGCGTAATTTTAAATTTTCATGGCCTGTGTTCAAAAAATTTGTTGGTGTAGCTTTCTATTTTTGTTCCTSTTTCTATTAATAAAAAGAGMARTGATGAAYACATATMTCTTCCTGGAGAGCATAAAGAATTCCAATGTTGTGTTGGTCTGTATGATTAATTATTATTYACATSTCATGTAAGTGATAATTGACYAACATGTCAATTGTTGATACATGACTTACATGTCATTTTAATAACTTTATCTTAAACATCAGCCATTAAAAATKATRTAAAGGTATTTCCATTCCAAACAACTTTGTGTAGTATTTCAAATTTCAGATTTTAATAAAATACTTAAAATACTACTGCTTGGACTGTATAGCAACATTAATTAACCATACCCATATATAATCAAACATATTCATCTTTTCTTGGTGAAAAGGCAATTTCTTCTGCCTGCAGACAGCTCTTTTTACTTTGATATAATATATCTGACATTTATTTAAATAACAAAAAATAATCAGTAGGCTGGCTCAATTCTTTCCAGGGACAGGGAAGATTTGTACATTTAAAAGTGGTAACTGGGTCTTCTTTCACATGAAACATCTACTGCCTATAAATTTCAGTTTTCGATTAAGGTCACAGTGACTTCAATCCTCTCCACGATTGCTTTACCAGCATTATATTTCCTTCTTTCATTAAATTTTCAATCATTGCYCCTAAAATCTCTCAATGGTGATCACTTTCAAAGAACTTTATGATAAGACTATTGGGAACRAACTACAATTTTAGGCACAATCCATAAATTTAGTATGTAAATACTTTTCTTACACTTTCACATTGTTTTAAGAACTAAGGATGTGCCAAAAACTCAAGATACTGGCAGAAAGATGGGAGAAGAGCTTGACTAGCATCACAAATATACCACGTTGTTGGATATAAAATGAAGATTTCAGTTCTGAAATTGTTAGCAAGAGAAAAACATTAACTGCACAATGGAAATAATTTCTTGATAAATCTAGTTCAATTTACCTATCCACATCTTTTTTAGGGTCTACAGTCCTGAACAAAATTTCCTGTGAGACATGCATAGCTTGTTTGGGGGATTTTTTGTGGTTAATTCAGCACCTTTTTATCTTTTGCTGAGTTTTCTTAATCCTTTTATGCAACATATCAGTTAAGATTACATTTTCTCATGTAACTCATTGTAATAAAGTTTTGTCTAAAACTTGTGCTGTTTGCTGGCTGCCGGGGCTTGRCAGGTGGGGTGACAGACACTCCAGGACTATAGAGACATGAAGAGAACTGACTGAGTTAGCTTCTTGTTCCACAAAATCTTCAAAAGGTAATCTCTTTATGTTGGTGATGAAATAGATTAAACGTGAAGGTTTTTCACTGAAGCAGAAACATGGGTGCTTAGCTATGCATTTTCAGATAAGAGCTAAAGACAATTCTCTGAAAATAATAAAGAAAGCCACCACTATCAAATATTAATTCAATAATAAATGTGAAGAGAGGAGGTTGATTTTGTTCATTTTTGCATTCTCATTACAAAGAAAACTGCCCCAAAAAAAGGCCACCACCAACCTTTGGAGCCAATATCGTCAGCACATGCTGCTGCCTGCCACTTGAGCTACAAGGGCAACATAGAAATGTTAATTATTCTGAGAACCATCTGCATGTTGTTAAGAAGTCCTGTAGATCCAAAGCAGCTACACCAATATTAGTCTGAAGAAATATTTAAAAGCACCTCACTGAAAACCATAGGTTAGAGAAAGATCTTAAGCATAAAGAGACAGGGTAGTTGAAGAGATACACAGTAATTTATTTTGCCCAGAAATCAGTGAACAGCTAGAAAGATTTCAGTCCAACAAACATAAGAAATACCCTCCAGCAAAGCTATTAATGCAGCTAAAATGAAGCCTTAGGAACCACTTTTCTGCTTTCATGAGGGGTAAGGAGACATAGCTTTTTTCACCAAGGCCTCCTAATCTCAACATATGCTAAAGCACTTGGAAAAAGCATTCTGTGCATGCCTTCACTGCAGTCACTTGGCTTACACAGGTGACACAGAGCATCTGTGCACAAGCATTGACAGACRCCACCAGGCTGACAAACTTCTATCCTGCTGCAGCCCAGTCCAGGGGACATGTATCATATCTTCTTTTGTATTACTGCTCATGCAAAGTAGATTAAAGTTTGGCTCTAATTACAAAGTAGTTTCACCTTTGTTGAAGTACAGATTTGCTCCTTGTCTTATTTAGGGCTGGTAAAAAATCTGGTTGTGACAAATTTTTCTTCTGGGATAGGCGGTTTCCCAGATTCTCTCAGACATTGCTAAACAGGTGGTGTTTAATCTCTCACGGCATCTAGTTTACATGTTTCTAATAATCTCAAAAGAAACCTGAAAAAAAAACCTACCACGTTTGCCCATTTTTTTGCACATACAGCCATGAGTTTCCATTTGAAAGGCTGCCCAATATGCCTACTAGCTGGACAGGCAAATCACCCAACTTACTGAAGCAAGGCTAACCTACTACTTACCTGGTGTTAGTAACTGAGTCCCATGGGGGTGTTTACTCTGCCTATAAAGCAGTATTACCCTACTTTATAAAGCAGTATTTCAGAGGTGGTACAAGCTTCTCTGGACCACAGATCTCATTATGTTCAGGATCACTATAAAGCCTTCAAAAAAAGATATTACTGTTTCACATTCTCTTGGTTTTGTTAAGAGAACTTGCTTATCAGTGCTCATTGACGTAAAGTTCTTCAAATGACATATCCCTTTTTCACTATCTTCTTCATTATCTGAAATCCTAAGCCTTGCAAACTGCATCTTTGCAAAGGGAAAAATAATATTCAATATATTTATTTCAAATTCTTATTTTCCTAATTGCAAATCCAATAGGAGAGGAATATTTYCTTCAGAAACTTCAAGCCCCTTTTATCCAGCATTAAGATCAAAAGTTCTCTCTCTTCTCAGAACCACACTACAATCACCACTAACTCAGTGGTATCCCTTGCAACTCTTGTCTCTTTGTCCTAGCTTTCAGACATGCACACATTCACGAGAGAATGCTTCTGAAAAAGCACTCAGAAGTGTGCTGCAAGGGCTTTTGTTTTTACCAGCAGCAGATGCTGGCATTCAGGATAGAATTATTTCCATTTCATCTGCTTCATTGCACTACAGAAAACCTTGCAATATCTTATCACTATCCTTAAAACAGTCTCACTTCCATCCTCTTTCATGTAACCATGCCAGAATCCAAAATTTCAATCAAGAAGGAGAGCACTTAATGGCTAAAGGCACAAATGTAATTCCTGTCAGTGCTTTTCATCACTACTAGGTGTTTCAGTAACTAAGTTTCTTTAAATACAGAAATAAGTGAAGTCAGTATTAAGATCTTTTACTGTAACTGAAAAGGCAATTAATTATTATGCTCATGTAAGGGAATTATTATAAAGGGTCATGTTTGAGATTGGTCGTCCATCTGCCTGATGCACTGAGAATGATCAATGAGAAAATATGCAGGTCCTAATGAAAAGTATGATTGCTATGCTTTCTACATAACTTAACTTTCACCCCTGCTGACTCTGACAGTCACAAAGATCAAATCTTTTCAAATTTCTTTCACTGCAGTGTCARAAAAACCTAATTTGTGTTTTGAATCTCTACAAAATTGTTCATTATGCAAATCCTATTTTGTGAAATAGATGTGAGAGTGACAGAATTGATTGAGGCTAAAAGGCAAAAGAGGCTATAAGTTATGAGAGATAATGCACTAGAGTGAAAAGAAGAATATTTCTATTCAGGTGCTGCTGGRAAAGTATTTAAAAGTCCAAGTTCATGTTTTTGTTTCTCAGCTTTGTGCCTTAGTCATCAAAAAATAAAGTAGCATACAAAACCCTTTTGTACTAAACACAGCTATTTAAACCCCTTTCAGCTGTAGGGAGAACTAAAATCTGCTGTCTGCAGTACCTCTGTTCAGCTTAATAGCCTATGACTGTACTGCAGCATTGCTACTTCATAACTCTTCCTTGGATCATCTCTTGTCAGTCAATTTGCTCCAAGCGCTRGTGCAAATTTGCTGATACAAGGGCTGCCTTCAGCCCTTTAATCAGATAAAGCTGCTATTAACAAAAGATGGCAGCATGGCTCATTTTATTGCAAGGCTCATACTACATGTGTTCATATTTCCTCGAGTATGGCAACCATTGACCTTGGCAGTCTGGATTGATTCATCCGGTTCAAGGATCACTTAGCTTCTGTGCTGAGTGATGGTTGGTTGGCTAACTGCAGCCTTTTTCATTTCCTGTTGATTTAATAGTGTTTCTTATTTTATAGATTATCATAGCATTGAATTATAAGTTTGGATCCTAATTCAATTTCAGCCTCTCTCAAAGCCCTTTCAGAGCACTGTTAATCAAGGAAAAGCTCTGRTCTCTGGTTTATTTCCCAACATACCATAAATACAAGTATTAAAGAAAACATGCATACGCACATTAGAGGGAAAGAGAAGTCACATATAATATAAAATAGGAAGCTTCTCACTAACTTTGATTCATTCTTTACAGAGAAGGAAGCTTTGGCTTTTAGAAATTTTATGTGTCTAACTAGAAATTTTTATTATACACCATAATCCAAAGCCAAAATTTAAAATTTGATATGACATAAATTTTATAAAATATTTAATGGCTGTGGTTATCACAACATAATCAGTAAATGAGAGACAAATACTAATTTAGAGTATATGTTCCAAATCATTTTCACCATTATTTAGGCTAGCTTTTGTGGGTTTTTTTCCCATAATTATTTTTGGACATTACAGGATTTAAAAATTAGCATCAGGGAAACATCCTCAAAACTGATAAATACCTTAAAAATACAGAGGACTATTTTCCTAAGGCAGAACAATTTAATTTCAAGCATAAACTCTAWTAATGTGACAAGCACAAGAAAATTGGTAGAATAACAGGAAAAGCTCATGCAGTTACTCAGTTAAGAATCTGCCTGTACCAATATACTGGAATGAATATTAATTTCTTATCGGTTTTTTGAGTTCTGAATATAGTTTCGGCTGTAAAAAAATACAGGATGTAACTAAAATGCCACTATTATGAATAAATATATGTAATAGCTTTCAGTGCAAGGTAGCCATACCTGAGCTACATGTAAGTGAAGCTATATGCAAATGAAATAGTTGGGGCACTCACTGCAGAGTAGCTGCTGCAGCATGCAGCTCCTTACAGGCTAATTTATTCCGTTTCTTGGCACAGATGCTGAGCTGAATGCAGAAGGGTACTTGGCACAGTGTGCTCTGCAGCACTGTGACCTCCAAAAGGGTAAGGCACTGCCACACAACACAGATCTGCTCACACTCTGAGCCACCCTCCACAGCCACCAAGTGCTTTCTGAGACCACCCAATTCACCTTCACTTGTGTGCAATAAGTGAGGTCTGCCACTTGCACCACCGGGAGAACCATGGCTGAGCACACCACAGCTGCTAATGGAAATAAGTGCAGTTCTTCTCTATGGTCTGTCAYTTCTGACTTGACACAGGACACTTGGCTACCGTGCGTGACATTTAAGTTTCAAARTTTGCTTTGGCTGGCCCTCTCAGTCAAAGGAATAACTGTGCTCTCGTAACCAAGCTTTTGGAAAATTTGCCAGTTCCATACTTGAGTGATTCCTAGCACTTGCCTTTTGTTCCACTGGGCTTCCATGTTTTGATTTTTTTTTCCTGATACACTCAGCCTACTGGTTCTCTCGAATCAGCCATTTTACATATTTCTGTACTTCATCGGTCATCCCATCCATCTGCCTTCTCCTAGTAATTTTCAGACTACAGGACTTCAGTAACATTTTCTAGCATATCATTTCTCCCTGGAGCCTCTCTAGGCTACTCCATAAAACTGTCTTACTTATGTCTCACATCAGTGCCCCCAGCTTCMTGCCTTGCATCACTGGCCTCCAGCTCATTGCTCTGCATCACTGCCCTTCTAGCCCATACTCCTGGATATTGGCCCACATTTTAATTAGGATAAAACTGAAACCAAACAAGAAATATATGAAATAAAATTGTAAATTATATTCAGTAAGTTGCAGGTGTTATCATTTTATCTTAATGATCATTTGGTACATAAAGGACTTTACAAAGGATAAACAATTCTGCTTCAAAAATTCTTGTGGGCTTTATTAACTTTTTGACAGCAGCCTAATTTTGGACCTAAAGACTGTCATCTAAGACTGCGCTCCCAAGCCAACAATACACTCCTGTTTTGAATGATAACACAGTGTCATAACAGTGTTTTTCAACACCTCCTGTTCTGTTCACAATAAAATATGGATAACTAAAGTGAGAAATACACAAGGATGCTTTCCCATTCTCTGGTGCTGAATGAAAATTAGTAAGACATTATGAGACAAAAACATACCTAAAATWTCTGTGATACTGCCCAGTAAGGGAAAGGAAGGAAAGCTGGAAGGTTGTGTTAAAGTGAAGACATCCACAGGAAAAAATAATTAGATTCATTACCTTGGAAAGTCAAGGTAGGTTATACATGTTAAGCCATGTTTCACTTCTTTTGGRTAGTTAAATTCCTATTAATTTTTATGTATGATCCCAATACTTCCCAAACTTTACATAATTTTCACATTGGTGCTGTTTGCTTCAGCAAAATGGCAAATGTGCATTCCTTTTATTTGTTTTCTAGRAGGTTTATAAAGCAATATATTCATTATTAGGCACTTACATCGTCTTTTTTTGTTCTATAGATAAGGGAGGAAAATTATGTGAAGTGTGGGTCCAAGMACTTAGACCTTATGTCAGTCAAAGCTGTGGTAGTTGTCTCATATCATTATTCTTACAGATATAAAATAGAAGTAATTTCTATAGTGGTTTCATTAATAATTCTAGAGTAAAATCCATGGAAGAGAGAAKAAATATCTCTAATATTAAAACAATAATTTACTTTTTTTTTCATGTTTTCAATATTTAAAATATTTAAAATAACTGAAAGCAAGAACACTCAGAAGCTAAAAARTATTAGTATATTTAGTCAGGTCCTATGCACAAATATAACTTGAATTCTAAATTTAATGTAAAAGTGGTACAGTGAACTGGCCGATTAGTGTGAACAGGATTTAAATCAAATCGACTCAAGTCATGGACTACTGTCTTAACAAATCTGCAGTCTACCKATCCCATTCCACAGTCTCCATCTTGCACCCAAATGTACAGACAAGTTAATCAAGAGATCACAGGAAAGGAGTCCTTTGAGGCTCTCTCTGCTGCAGTGTGAAAGACCATTGTGTCTGCAGAACACGCAGTGCTACACACGAGTGAGAGCAAGGTCAGCTCAGTTACAGTCACCCAAATAGCATTTTGCAGTCTTGTCAGTCTCTGTAGAGCTAAGCTAATGAATGAGACTGAAAAATAACCACCTAAATTTAAGCCAAAGAGGGAGCGAGTACTCAAATATTTCTATGCTGYGACCACATCAGGTTTGAAATGAAAGACATCTGTGGTGTTAACTCATTATATGCACAAGGCACTGCAAACAATATTGGTCGTACATGATAAAAGCTCACAGAGTTTTCAGTGCCTCCTTGGGGGGAGGAGGTCAGGAGGAATACAGTAGCAGACACTACTTTTTAAAGTTTGGGTCACTTTTCTGACACTAATTAGGAAGAAAACTCTTTTTTATATCATATCAGCTTCTAGACCACTTCATTCCAGATATGACAATTCAAGTCTGCTTTTAAAGACATAAGACTCTTCAGGGAAAAAAAAGAAGAAAAATAATGTCATAAAGGGAGTTAATTTGTCAAATATGCAGTTGATCTTTTCATCAGCCTTTTAGATTCCGTAGACTGGGATTTTGACCAGGATCCTGTGGTCAACGTATGTCCTAAACGYRTGAAAATTGAGAGACTTGAAAACATAGCTGGCCTAAAGCTGGTTTTTTACAATGTCAAAGATTTGCGTCAAATTCTTAATTTTCACCTAGTTTTGTTCTTCTTTATTTTCTGCCTCTGATGTCCTTTGATTCTCTTGCTTTCTAACTTCTTTCTCAAATGTCAGTGTTTGCTCACTGCAGTGAATAACACKTTCTTCTCACTTAGACTTGCATCCTCCTGCCAACTCCAACCCCCTCCCTAGTCAGCCTATGTGGAGAAAAAGTATCTCTCTTGCTCTAATGGTGTTTAGTATCATTAGCCAGGCATCATTCATTACTCAAATCAACCTTATTTTCTGCTTCAGTGATGGTAGTTCTCAATTAATTTAGCAGGTTTTAGACAAAATAGATGACACATTAATGTATCCTCTCTTTTTCCTGCTGGAGTAAACTAGCATCTGTCTGAATAGTAATCATAGAGGAAAATGTAATTTTAAAGTAAAACCAAAATATTTGTTGTAAGAATGRAAAACACACAAGACAAAACAAATTGAAGCTAGCCCATTATCTTTAAAAATGTGTTATGGAATTTCACACAAATTGTTTACATTTTAAAGAGGGAAGGAAGGAACAATTAATAGCCTTACARTCACACACAACAGAGCATAATATTAATATGAATGTATGACAATCAGATTGGACATTGTGTTTAGGTGAAAGGYTCAGGAGATTCTACATCCTTTCTTTGAGGCTAACTAACAGACACCTAAAGAAAATATGCAAACAAGGAACACATCCAGACATACTTCCAACTATGTCTTCCCAGGTTTGAGCAGTTTGTATTTCCTGGGTGGATGTAGCTGTCTTGTGTTTTTAGAGTCTTAAATGTTTTTCTTTAAATGGCTTGGCCTTACTGGTTGTTTTGAACACGTTTATGTAGCATCTGCAGTGTCTCATATCAGAGTTGCAACACTTTCCAGCTGGCTATCACTGCAGTGTATCTGTGCACAATGTGGTGCACTTCCTTATGTTCCTTTGATTCTGGTGTCTGATAATTTCAGTTTGTACCCTTCTTTCTCAAATTAAAAGAACCCCAAGTGTTTCTAATAATTCTCTCTATATTGCTCATGATGTGTAGATTTCTGGCATACCTCATTTAGTAATTTATTTTCCAGACTGAAGATCCCTGAATATTTCTCCTACAGTATGTAATCTCTCTACAGCTTTCATTCACCTCCATCCTCTCCCTCCATATCTTTTCTAGCTCTATCATTCCAGGAACAGTATGCTTAGAGGTTCAAGATGGGCAATAATTGCAAAGAAATGCACAGTACTTTGACCATAATAACATTTTCTATCCCACTCCTTGTAAATGCTGCCTTTTGCTTTGYTAAATATCACCCAGCAACAAATTGATCTTGTTATTGAAGAGAAAAAATGAAACCAACAAATATCTTTTCTGAGTGCACAGCCCTTCCCTAAAACAGTATTTCCACAGATTTCATTTTTGTCTCTGGACACTGAATGTCATCTATCATTTTATTGCCTCTGTATCATGAATACACTAGCAGTTCCACTGAGTCTTSTGTTGCAGTTTATTAGCATTGGCACAGTTGGTCATTTTTTTTCTAGATTATTTACAAATATGCCAAATATTGTAGGCCTTGACACTTGAACCCCAAATACCTTTTTTTAAAATGAAAAGAATCAACAACACCAAAATAAAATATAAATACTCATCAAGATATAAACAAAAACAGATTAATTGCTAAATACATTAGTTACTCTGGGGCAAATGGACCAATATAAATATATACAATGTACCAGCCATTGTCAAACAAATTGAACTTCATCAGTTCAAWGAACAGCCTTATTAGGTTCATCTCCCAATTACAGATATTGGTTTATGGCAAAGCATGCTTGAACCATCATTAAAACGAATCCATCTAGAAAAAGATAAAAAATTACCTGATGTATGAGCTGTCTGTCAAAACAGCTCTGCCACTTCTGTCACCTTCAGAGACCCCATCCAGGCTCCAAAAAATCCTCAAGTGATTTGGCCTTTTTCTTACAAAATATGGAGAGTGTGTCTAAGGTAGTTTCTAAGGAAACCAGGATAGTAACCATAAAGGTCTTTGTAAATCAAAAACTGCAGCTGGTAAGAAAATTAGGGTTTGGAGCATAACTGAGTGAAATAATTAGTGTATGTATTCCTTCACATCTTGTTGGTAGTTGTAGTTTCATTTGTCTGTCAGTAGAGACTAAGGCTGAGGGAGAGAAGTGAATATTAAGTATTTGTTTTTGGATGTAAAATATTTTCTGTGGACACTTCATTCTCTTCTCAGGATCTGTTTATTGTCTCTCATACAGTCAGCTAGCTTTAGAAGAACCTCTTCTGAGACTTCTTAACTACTTTCTCTGTCTCCAAACCCACAAGGTGTGACCTGCTGCAGGAACACTGGTTTACAGTCAAGCTCTGAAAAAGAAGAAAGGAACCAAGTTTCAGAAGGAAAATAGGTGAAGGCAAGTATCAATTTCATGCTCATGGTGTAGAAGTTCTCAAAGGACAGAAACATAACTCATCTGATAGCTTACAAAGAAAATTTAAAGACCATTCATTTCTGCTTCATTAAGATTATGCTTACAACAAAGTTACCTATACAAAGCTAGCAATGGTTAACAGTATGAAGTGCTGTGAAAAGCCCAAGAAAATTTAATCTTAACAACAACTATATGAAAAAAAAAAAATAGAGCCTGAGAGCATTGCTTTCATATATTGTACTCAGGGTCAGAATGAAAATTAGCCAGGAAGTGGGGGAGAAAATGGGTGTGAGTAATTAATTAATTAATTATGTGGGGTTTTCCCAAGGTCATTGTGTTTTTCAGTTTATACCTTTAGCTAGGTTAGCTCTTTTAGCTCTCCAAGAAGATACAAGATTTATTTAATGGCATGTAAGTAAACTGAATTGGTAAAATTTATATATGTAGCCATTAAAACAAGATAAACTTCTTTTGAGGATATAGCCTTTATTTCAAAACTTGAGAGCCCTAATCTGGATAACAGACCTCTTACCACGTCCTTTGTAAATCCTTTCAACCATTATAATTAAAATGTTCTAAAATTAAATTTAAATACCTGGTTTCAATTGTGAAACCTATGTTCATCCAATTTAATTAGCTGGAGAAATATGAATATTTAGTGCTCAGTTTTTACAGTTCAATCAACAGAAATTACAGGTTTGTGTTACCTTATCATTAGAAATCTTTCATGTGTTCCAGTTTTTCACATTTTATTACCTCTGTTTTGTAGCAGGACCTACCACTTTTTGATAGAAAAAGTGAGTATTTTTTATTGCATTTACCAATAAAGTAGCATATAGATTATTTTAAAAAGTAACAATTGCATAAGGGAATTTTTGTCTCAGGAGAGGGTGAYGGGGTCAGAGCAAGCTGGTCATTTRTTTTAGTTTCCATTTTACATAAGTAACAAGTTATTTTGGATATAGTTAAATACTGGAAGGCCTTTGARTTATAGAGATATCTCTTTATGTAATCCTAAAAAAGTTGCAGTTTCTACTGTTGCAGAGATGTAGCTGAAACTCCTTGCAAGATAAACAAAATTTAACTGGGATAGARCTCTTTCTTCTCATCAAGTGTGGTTCATAGAGCTTGTCAGCAACAGAAGATGCTTTTCTATTAAAAGTAACTCAACTAAATCACAGCTTGACTGCTCATTTAATGTTGCTATTAAACACAATACCAAGTTGCCATAGCATCCTTTTTTCCTCACTAAATTAGAGTCACAATTTTGAAAAGAGAAAACAGTAAAAGGTAAATATGTAGCTTAAATTTTGTCTCAATTTGAGGGTTGAATATCTCACAAAAAATTTCAGCTGACTTGTGTGTGATGATATCAGCTCCTACTTACTTATATTTGATTAAGACAAGGGAATTACCTTGCCCCACCAAACACTGTATTAGACCCCTCCAAAAATAATTATGTGGATTTTTCATTACACAGAGATAAATTTTTAAAACTTATATTTCCATCCTTTTTTATTACTGTATTAATTCATTTAGATTTAAAATAATAAAGAAGTCCTTTCAGAGGATCCAGATGATCTATTATAACATTCATAATATAAAAATTCAGAAACACATTAAAGCAATACTTTCAAAAAAGAATTCAATGTGTATGTTTCAACTCCCTTCTCTTTCACCTCCAAATGTCCTCTTATCGTTCTTTCTCTCTACTCTGCTTCATGAGGCATTATCCTCTATCTGAGTATTTTCAGCCTTCCTGGAGTCCAAATATAATGTTGTTTTAAATGACTTAAATTTATGCTGATAAAGTTCATTGTTATAAACCATAAGATATTTTTCTTTTTGAGGTAGACAGAATACAAGGAAAAGCAATAATATTTGGAGAATTTATGCTTTACCACCCGCTTTCACCTTCTGCAAAATACAAAGGATAAAGAAAATTTCCAAGTGAGAAATAAATGGAACCTCAGAACACCCACATTTTCAAAATTGCTCCAGTTTTGTCATTTTGAAAGATAATTTAAGATCATGAAAAGGAAGCAAGAAAGTCCAAGGAGCACTTTGATGAACAAGTGATCTTGTGTTATCTGTTACTYAAGTATTCAGACCAGTGAGACAGAAAAAGCAGGCTGTTGTGCCAAACAAAAGTATTCAATATAGTGGTTAATTTAATATACATACCTCTCACTCTTTCTTTCATGTTTTATAAAAAAGCAATTCCCATATGAAACAGAGAAAATTAAGCAATTCCAAAATCCTCTTAAAACAAGCAAACAACGAAAACAAAACCTCACAGAATATTAAGTATTTTGTGTGTTTTAAATGGTAACGTTATCTTGCAGACTGTATGCTGGACGATCTCTTCACTCACTCATCCAGAACACATTTTGCATTTAATCTCTACTGAGGAGACAGAGAAATAGTTATCGCTTTTTTGTTACTGAACCCTAGGTGAATTCCATGTTTATGCCATATGATTATCAGTCCATTTTCTAAAACTGACTCTTCTGCAGCCCTTCTGGTTTTGTTTTTTCTCATTCTAGAAATGCAGACACATTGTCACGATTATTATCATATTCAAAGTAATTCAGTAAATGTTATCATCATCGTCCATGTCTCCAAATATCAGGAAATTGTAAACAAGTGTAAAAACAAGTATCATTCTCTACTACCAGTAATATGAAATAAAACAAACAAGAGCCCCTTCAAACATATTTTAGTTCTAAAAAACCACATTAAAAAAAAAAACAAAAACAAAAACAAATACCCTCTCTTCCTAATAAAAGAGTTTCATCACAAAGCATCCCTGTAAAAACTATTTAATTTTCCACAACAAGGAGGGAGGATTTGATCTCTTATTAAACATTTTATAGAAAAGTCTAAAAGTGCTTTCAATTATTTATCTGAATTGAAATCTAAGCCTGGGAAACTGCTGGCATTACACACACACATAATATTATCAGCCCACTGAGTGCTATTAGGTCATAAAATGCTGCTGTAGCAACATCTCTGTTACAGCTGCTGGTGCTCATGCAACTTTTACTACAGTTATAAAGCCATTTATTACATTTTCTTTATGATGCTAATGCATTGTGGTCTGTTATTTTATTGTTCCCACTGTGATAAAGACTGAAACGTATGATAGTGTGGAAAAAAATACAAACCTAATAACATACCCTGCTGCATTAAAAATCTCTTAGATAAGCTTAAGAGTCTCATAAAAATATTAACAGGGGATACCAAAAGGAAAATATTTGCTAGGACATTTTCTTTCATTTATTTTATTTTTCCCCAGAGAAAGTTTTTTTAATTGTGTTTTGTCAAAACATACAAAGGATAATATGAATGTGACTTCTTTTCTTAATTATAATGCCATCATTGTGGAAGGATATCATTTGCAGAATGCTACAAGGAAACATGACTAAATAGCATCTAAATAATCACTGAAAAGTAGAAAAGTCATTAAAATAGTCATTCCCTTATACACAGAGGTACATAGCAGTAGATAATTACAATTTGTTCAAATTCACTACATTTACCTACTACTTTATCATAATTTTCCTTCAAGAAAATGCTGTTTCTTTTGCAGAACAATCAATTCTCCTAATTAACTATTAACCTGGTGCTAAGGCTCATTTAGAGAACCACCCAACGGTACAATAATTCAAATAAAAATTCATTACTGTTCAACTAAGGTGGAATCTTTAGGTTATGATTTGGATATTCTTCTGGATGTGGATTATAGCTAGTTTTCAACAAGTGGAGAAGGAAGAATTGTTTCAATATTTTGATAGCTGAAAGACTGCATGAGGAAGACAGTATCTTACAAGAGGGTTCTACCAGCAAAAATTCCTGTATTTACAAAATCTATTTCTTTTTCCTTGAAACAATGACASACCATTCTGAAACACACTGCGTCCCAGAAATAATACTGTTTCTTCTTAAAATATACATGTTAAAAAGAGGATTGTGACATGAATTTTAAAAACTAACTTTYCAACAATATTTCACAGAATACAAACATCAAAATAATATTTGTATGTATTTTCATAAAAATGAAATAAACATTATTTTCACAACCCTAGGAAAATGAAGTTGACCTTTCTTCTTTTCAGTTGCCTTTTCTAATGTTTATAAGCTTTCAATTTTAATCTACTGTGGCCAAATAATAATTTTTTTTTTTAATCTAGCTCTGAAAATATCTGATTTTGCTATCTTTCTTGACTGTATCAACTGACAAAAAGTAGTAATGGCATTTCACATAGTTTTGAGATAAAATCACATCTATTGACCAACACTCTTTTATTTCTATAAATATCTGGCTGCAAGTCACCTTTTCCAACAGATGCACCCACAGCTGCTCTCTGTTGTTACAACTTCATCCTTTACAATGAGTCGTCTCATTAAAAGTGTCAGACATAGACTATGATGACTCACAGAATAAAAAAGGCAAGAGGAAAGTTTTTATAACCTATTAAAAAAAAAAAAAAAGATGGTGCAAAAGCAAGCACATTAAAGTTTAAGAATTATCTGGTGCTGTTTTGAAGATGCACAACATGAAAAGATTCTACAGCAGGAAATCTGTTGCACAAATATTTCAAATTTGTTTTTTTAAATATKTCTGTGCTAAGCAAAACAACGGAAGATATTTTCTGAGTTGTGAAGTACTTAGGCTGTTAAACTCTTAATATATTACCTGAAAGGATGACTGCTAAGAAGTAATAATTTAGTAAGATTCATCCTAGGATGTAGTCATTATAAAGCAGCATTAGAAAATGTTGTGGGAAATAAATAAATAAATCAGCCATCAAAAAGACATCAGCAGGAAGATCCATTGGCTAAAGTAAAAAAACAGAGAATAAAGGAGAAAGTGACAAGTCAGTAATAATGTACCTGAACAAGAAAAGAATTGAAACTTCCTACTGCGATAGTTACGACACTGAGCTATTGAGACAATCAGCAAAGCTAAAGACAGAGAATCAGCAATATTTGGAAATTATCTTTGGATATTTTTCTGCTCATTTGATAAAAACGACTAGGAGTATGATGACTAATCTTTTTTTTTAATATGTAGTACTAAAGTAAAATTAGAGCTTCTATCTGCTTCCAGAAGTGAACAAGAAAGAAAGAACGCACATTAGAAGAAACACAAAAAAAGCACATGATGAAAAYTAGAGGCTTAAAACCCATAAATTATTTGTGTATGATCTGAAAGAAATTTCTGATAGTTGTCAGTCAGTTTTTTTTAATATAATGGTGTTTATTCAGTACTAGAAATTATGAGAAGAGTGGTTGAAAGTCGTCAGAGAGTGGGAAACAGAAAAATTCTTTTATGGTGACAAAGATATATTGAAGAACATGAAAAAGCTTTCATGTGTGTAAGATAGATTATTTGAAGCTATATATTAGTGTGTCATGGTTGCATTTTAAGAGTGGCTGAAGTGATGAAGATCTATGGAATGTTTGTGGTATTTATATGTAATAGCTAGAATAGATCTTTGCTTTAAGGGTAGCAGTAAAATGCCAGATAAAGGAAAATAAAGATATGAATTTGGCAAGATGTTTCCTGTCATTCTAGTTCTTTCTTGCCTCTCTCAGATGTTTTGAGGCATCCAAAGGAAAGCTACCCTAATGACTGCTAAGTGGGAAGCTTCTGCCACTTTTTTTTTTTTTTTTTGCACAGGTGGACAGAAGTTATGACACCACAATAAAGTGTATGTTAATTCAATAATGAAATTTTTATCCATTTTTGAAAGAGAAAAGAGTAACCTTCAGGTTGAGTCATGTATTGACCTTGTCATGGTCAGAGAAACTGTAGAAAACTTAATGTAGTAGAAGTACCAAAGTATGTAATAGAGCATCAATTTGGGAACTGAAAGCTTTTAGGAGTTCTTGAGAAGGAAAAGGCTTCCAGACTACTGTAAAAAGTAAGACTCCAGAAAGGCTGCTTGAGGAGATTTTGTTGGAAGCAAAGACAAGCTAGGACAATACATTTCAGCCAATCAATGTATGTTTTAACCCATTTTCCCACTATCCTATCCAATTTCATTGTTTACAGTAAGTTATAGAGAAAGCAGGACAGGAACATGTGCCATCTAAGGAAGAAGCCTGATAACTAATAAGGGTAAAAAAAAGTGTGTAATTGTAGAAAAACATATGAGATAGATCTTGGACGTGGTTCCAAAACTAAATGAGGAGTTTAGTCCTAGTGTGAGCACTCATTAGACACATAGCAAGAAGATGTGCACAGACATAAATTGATGGATAAAAGACCTGCATAAGATTATGGGGAAAAAACTACAAAGACATCGTGGCTAATTATAAGAGGACTTACAGCAGAGGACTTAGAAGAAAAACTTCATGGTTGTGCAGAAAAAAGATAGTCTCATAGAACATTGCTACAGATGGTAGGAAAGTTGTCAGTCCAGAGTGCAGAATATGGGCCAAGCCCTGGGGACAATTAGTCTTACTGTAATTGGATTTACTGACAAAGGAACCTGCTATACAGCATAAGCTGTCATTTCATTAAAATAAAATCATCTAAGCCAATAATTGGGAGTTTTAGAAACACTGCAACAGTAAGATTCACAAGTGGGTTCCTATGAGCTAAGACAGAGCAGCTGGAGAGGCAAACAGATGTTTATATCCAGTTGGATTGAAACACCCTGAACAATCCCAAACCTGAGATGTCAAAAAAGAGTTGCAACAATACAAAAAAATGAAAATGTCTTGACCAACAAAAATATTTACAAAATTATGTGAAATACTCCTGTCTATTTTAGAACAGAGGAACATTCACAGAGGCAGGACAAAGTCTTTTCTTTCCCCTTCAAAAGGCCTGATCATCCCTGGATGTGTCATCCCACAATAGCAGTGTCCTACTGAGTCTTTTCTGTTGAATCTGTTTCTGTTTATGTTCTTCAGTCATTGGAAAAAGGACTTGAATTTAGAATAACTCATTCAATACCTCAACTAAATACTAATTAGTTTGTTTTGCAGCACTGCCTCACTTCTCTGGCTAATGAATTATTATGGTTTTTATTAGTTTTATTTATTATATATAATAATAACTATAACAATATATAATAATATTATATATAATAATAACTATAATTATTATAGTAATTATTATAGTTTTAGCCCAGCAAAAATTTTTGTATGCACTTTATACATTATAAAGCAAAATTGATAAAAATGTTGAAAGGGAGGTTTTTGGCAGGATACCCATTTGGTTATTTTTAGGGAATTCTTGGTATTCTTTTAGGGTATGAAGGTGGTACAATACAGCTCAAGCCTTCTCTTAAAAACAGGGKTTTGGCTCTCCTGTGGTCCAGACAACTCATCTAATTATGGCCTTTGAAGAGAAGTATATCTGTCCTCATCCAATTCTTCCTTTTCCCTCACAGGATTTCCCAGCTCTTTTTCTATTTCTTAGTCATTGACTTCTAAGACTTGAAATCACAAGCACACACACAGTGTACTCTTATCACATTCCTGACTCAGGCAGTCCAAAAGAGATAAAATGGGAAAATGCCTTATTTATACATCCCCTGCAGACTAAGGATACAGCAAAAGCCAGGTAATTAAAGATTTAGGCAGCTTTATACATGTCCTGGCAGAAAATTCAGTCTTGAGGGACTTTCAACATCACAAAGGAAATGCAGCAGCTGAAAGGGGATTTTTTTGCATGCCAGTGATCCTTAATTTGGAGTTAGTAACCTAATTGCCTCTTTAAGAATCTAAATCTCTGTAGTGAACCTTCACCTAATATCATGTTGCTCCCAATAAAATCAACAGCCCTGTGGTAACTCCCATTTTACCCATAAGACTGTTCTAAATGTTTTAATATATGGGGCTTTAATGAGTTTTCCTGCTAGTCTAACAAGTTGGAGCTTGTAACTCCATTGGTGCTGGTATCACAGCACTAATATTTCAATAGAGCAGATATCACATTTGGCTCCTTTGGCTTTTACTAACACCTGATCTCTCATCTACCAGGCTCTAACAACATTATGTTTTGTGTTATTGTTATCACATGTTATGTACCATATTCAGCAGTGAGCTTATTATGTAACTGGGAAGTCAGCACTATTCTAAGCACTAGTGGAACAACTTATTTCTCATGCAAAACTTTCAACTTGTTAGTATGCCTTTGTCATATAGAAGAGCAGTGCTCACAAATTGAGATGAGGATAGAAGGGAGTAAGCTATGTCTTGTAAACAATACATTTAATACTCAACTGCACACTTWAAAAAAAAAAAAAAGGCAGAAAAATATTTTCTATTTCCTGAACAGAAGAACATCACCAGGACCTAAATCCCTTATATGAAACTAATTCCAGAAGCAGATGGTAGTATAYAACTTTGATGGCCCTTCAGTTTCTTTATTGCAAATAAA
Organism: Alauda arvensis; assembly: GCA_902810485.1. NCBI lineage: Eukaryota > Metazoa > Chordata > Aves > Passeriformes > Alaudidae > Alauda > Alauda arvensis. Next base: position 533,611 of record CADDXX010000355.1, read on the forward strand.
ATACTTGCTAGGTTTGGTAAAACAAGAGTAGAGCACAGCTGTCTTATTTGTGTACATTTTGACTAAGCACACATAATCAGTCTATAAATGATGTGGCACAGTTAAAATTAAAAAAGAAAAAAATTACTCACAGCATGTCATTACTGAACATATGCCCCCAGATAAGTAGGCACCAGGTACCTGTCCTCAAGGGGTAATTCATCAAAGCAAAATAAAAGTAAACTACAGTATACTTCTTTCTAATAAGAGGAGCAATCCTTCTGACATATAAAGAAGCCTAAAGCATGAAGGTATAATCAAAATTATAATTAACTGTCATAAGCCTTAAGCAATTGTAAAGCACTATCTGATTTATGAAACTTTGATCAGACTGTGATTAAATTATTTTTAGAGATATGCAGTATGTGTCAGATCTCAATTATCCAGAGCTATCTTACCTGCAGGGAACTCTTGTTCAATTCGTACAACATTTTGTAGGGAGCAGCTCTATAAAGAGAATTTTTGGTAAGTTTCTTYGACAAAGATTCATTTTTTCCAGGCAGCAAGTGGTCTCATGATCTGTTGTTATTTTGTTTGCTGTTCCTGGAGAGATATGAAAGATAAAACCACTATACAAATGTTGTGTCCATGTTTTCTGGACTGGGAGAGATAAAAGTATCTTTTTGAGAGGAAAACAAATGAGTTTTCAACCTGCAAATTCAGACTGCCTGCCCTATCTGTATTACTGAGAGCAGTGAGCAACAGCCATATCTCACACAGACAGAAGGAYTGAAAAGGAATCTGTGGGGCAGAAAGGCCAAGAGTTGCCAAGTTGCATCAGCTAATATCCACCTTACACAGTGATGCAACACTGACCTGGCACATGCCTTCCACCACTCTTAGGACCTGGAACAGCTGAAGTGTACAGGATGGATATACTCTTCACATACCATCTCAGACTTGTTTCACAACCTTCTTTCATCACTCAGTTTTTTCCAGGGCCATATGGCTGCCTTTCTGACAGCCCCTCAGTCTCCTTTCCTTGTTTCTGGTCTGTGAGCATGGTGGCGGGTCATGCAAATTCATGAGATTCATGTTGAGTGGATCCCAGATAAAATTACTTCACATTAAAATATAAAGGCACGTGGGAGAAATTACAGAGGGTCTTGTCTTATTGCAGGGTCACCCTGTTTACATTTGTTTTGATTTCAAGATTTTTTTTAAGTGAAAATGCTGATTTTGATGAAAATGTCATTGACTGCTTAACATTAAATAGTAGCATCTTTTTCAGGCAAGAATTATGAATGGGCTGCACAATGTGAACTCAGAAGGTAGATTTATACAGAACAGACACACACAGAAAAGAGTGCTATACCTATAACCTCCCAACCCCTTGCTCCCAACCTTTATTGTATTCACAGCACAAAGGCAAAGTTTCCTGTTCTGCTCAAAAGCTAATTCCCCAGGTCTTTTAGTTTCTGAAGTGAAGTYCACTTTATCACTTCACATATGGTAGACATTTTTTTATGTTCTAGTTTTTAAACATATAGTTTTTCTATCTCTTCCAATGCTGCATACCATTCTAAGTAGAAGAAAGAGCTACTGTGAAGAAAAAAAACCAAAATCAAACTCACAATAAAGACCATTTGCAGCAATTTATACTACTTTCCTGATTCTCTTGCATCTTCCCCAAACCCTAGCTTTTTGTCTATACATATTTTCTATTTTCTGGTGGATTCTCTGCACCTAAACTTGTTGGCATTAAAGTGTTTACTTGATTTAATTTTACTGCCAGAGCTCTGACACTAAAACTCCCTTACTGATTTTTATTATATTTGCAAAAAAGTGCTTTTGCCAGTATCTCTTACTTCAGTGAGCAATATATGCTAAAGTGTCAAGGCCTGGTATATGTACAACTCTTCTAGGGCTTTATTGGCCTCACTGCATTGTAAAGTAGCTGGAAAATAACCAAAACTAGCTGGAAAAGCAAAAACTATTAGGGTACGTCAAATATGTCTTTCCTTTACTTTATAAAGTTACTGGTTACTAATCCTAATCACCTTCTCCATTATCTATTCTTGATTTTATTCTTATATGAGCATCCTTTGCCAGTAGRGAAAACAATGAGATCATTGCTGCTCATTTTCATGGAATCGTAGAACTATTAAACGGGTTATGGGCTAGAAGGCACCTTAAATATCAGCTACTTCCAACTAGACCAGACATTCCTAGGAATGCCATTCACTAGACGAGGTTGCTCAAAGCCACATCCAAGCCAGCCTTGAACACTTCCAAGACTGTGGCATCCACAATTTCTCCAGGCAATATGTTCCAGTGCATCACAGCCCTACAGTAAAGAATTTCTGTCTAATATCTATTCTAAACCTACTCCCACTTTAAAGCCATTCCCCCTTGTCCTATCCCTGCCCACCCTTGCCTAAAGTCCCCCTCCAGCTCTCCTGTTGGCCCCCTTCAGCTACTGGAGGTCTGCTATAAGGTCTCTCCAGGACTTTCTCTTCTCCAGGGTGGACAGGCCCAACCTTCTCAGCCTGTTTGCATTAGGGATGTGCTCCAGTCCTCATCTTCATGCCTCTCCTCTGGATTCCAACACGTCAACATCCTCCTTATTTTTCATAACATCAGTTAAATTTTCCACTCTTCCAATAGCATTTATTATTGGGATTCCAGAGACTGCAAGTCTGGATTCATGTAGGAAAAGGGGAAAGGGTAGCCGAGCAGTGTCACAAAGCCATCTACAGCATGGAGTCAGGGGTGTTGCCAGTATCAGATCTGGTCAGTCAATTGATGCCATAAGCCAGAGCCATAGCATTTCCCACTTAGCTGTGCGTCCACCATTTAACAATTTTCTAGCTATTCTTACTGGCTTATCAACAGCAAGTTTTAGAAGTTTTGACGCCTCATTTCCTTTCAGAGGCAGTTTCTTTGCCTTCAAAGTACAGAAATCATTAATTAAGCATAGTGCCCTCTTGGACACCTTTGTCATTAATTATGAATGAGAGCAGTCAAATATTCTATCCTCATAATAATGCCAAGATTAGATTAATATCAACTCTGAACTCTAGGTTGCCCTCCAAAGTTCAGAAACAAAAGAGCAAGTAAGAAACAAGAAGTTTTAATGGAAAGGAGAATCTTCTCTGTGAGTTGGCCTAAAGTGGATGATGACAGGTTTTTCAGAGCTTCATCTGTCTCAAAATGTRCTCTCACACTGAATAAGCTGCACTGGTTCATATGGGAGGAACACTGAATATTAATTAAATGAGTATCTATTTTGTGACTTCCTAGCCTAATTTTTTTCTCCATAGGTTTTCTTTTACCAGTAGACAAATAATCTGGTCACAGATCTACAGAACTGCACTCAAGAATATGTGATCTTGTTCTTTTAATATAACATGAAATGTGGCTTATCCATCTCAGTAGACTTTTAATGGAAAATTCTGAACTTCAATGAAAAAATCAGAGAGTTTTCCAAAGTTATTTACAATTAAAAAAATAAAAATGTTGAAAATTACAGAAGCCAATTATATTTCTCAATAGTAAGTTATGTCTTGCCATGGAAGGCTTCCCTTTCCTGTCTCAACCTTACTATCTGCACCAGGTCTGCAATTCTAGAGAAAGACAGACTGTAAGAGGAAGAGGGAGAGAGAAAATTCCAGTGCATGCTTGATGTACTAACTCTGATCTATGTAACACTGCCTGCATTAAGGGCACTAGATGAACTGTCCTATTAGCTTCAGTTAGAAAGCCTAAAATGCTGATTTTCAGGGTCAACTGACTCACCTTGGTCATATTAATAAACTATTTTAATAAATATGAATTATGCATATAACTCCCAGATAAAATATATATTAAGACGCTACATGCAATAACCTTATCTCAGCTTTATAGTGACATGAGGCAATAACCATGTGGTTATGAAAAATACATTTTAAAGTTTGAAACTCTGGATTAGATTTAGCTGGGTTTTAATGGCATATTTTTTTATTATACAGATAATTTTTTTCTCACTGAGTATTACTTTTGGACCAAATTAAGACTGTGTGGTGACTTTAATCTTGCACTTCTGATTTTAAAATTATTAGAATTCTTGTAAAGGTAAATTAAGTTTAATTTGGAAGCCTTGAATCCTTACAGTGGAAGTAATTGCAAAATTCTTGTAAAGTTTTACTTCTTTATATTATTGATGCATTTCCTGCTTTAGAACTCTTATTCTCCCTCTGCAGAATTAAAAAGTAGTTGAGAATGCATGCTACTATATGCTATCCCTACCTGGGTGAAAATGCAAGTAAAGAAATAAGTAATTTTTATTATTATCGCTGTTTGCTTGAAGAGCAGATTTACAGGTGCGTCTGGCCAGCGAAAAGCAAGTAGGGCGCTCTGAGCCACGAACTGTGCTGCTGAACCAGAGCAGGGCAGTCAGTGCTTGCCAGGCTCTGTTCCCCCATTAAAGATGAAAGCACGAGCAGCCCGAGCCCGTGTGCACACAGCCCCATCTCTGCTCTGCTGTAACCAGGGAGTGTGCAGGGCGCCAGAGCCCGAGGTGAGGGATGGGTTAACCACAGCCGGCTCCCTGCGGGTGCTCCATCCCTCACCTCGGGGCCAGTCTGCTTTCCGTGACGCCCTCGGGTGATTGTTCACTCTGCTTCTGGTAGCGCTGTTCAGCTGTTTGCTGAGACCTTGTTCAGAATATCTCTTGTCTGTACGATTACTGAAAACACAATAATATTTAATAAGCTAATTTGATTACCATGAAGGCAAAATTTAGATGAGATTTCAATCCATTTCAACTCTATAGACACAGAGAGACTGTTGCTTCACTCTTACCACTATRAGTGATACAGAAAGGATGAACACAGATGCTAAATTTCCTAGATGAGCCAGTGTGTAATTAATATATCATTAATCATTAATTAATGATATGTGCTCTTTGCCCAAAAAATAAATGTTGCAATGAAGAATATAGTTTTGTGAAGAATATAGTGTCTTGGTCAAAGAAAGCAAATATGTTCAATACCTGATTCAAACACAGAATCAAATTCTTTAACTCAGGAGCTCTTYATAACTGCAAGGAAGAAACTGAATTAATAAATCAACAGTTAGCATACTGCCATGYAGAAATAAGTCACTGTTATACTGTATTATACTATAGAGTATTAGAAGAGTTGAGAGRAATTTGATGAATAGAGTAGGCAGAAGACACACTGCTTGTGACATTGGTGGAGCRCATCTCAGAATTTTTGCTCCATAATTATGATTTTTCATAATCTGTGTTTCATGATGCTTGATTATGATAACCTGAGAAGTGGAGAGCATTATAAACTGCAATATTCATCATATGGGCAGGAGGGCAATAGGGATCTTTCATTTATTTTTCAATAATTAATTTTATATGCATTTTTCACTYCTATTGAGTGTAGAACTGATATTACCATGAAACTTTCTAGTATTACTACAACATCTCAATCTTGAGTGGTAATAGGCACCTCAAAGTTCATAATTTTTTAACTGAAATTAAGGGGKTTTTTTTCCAAGAACATAACTTTCTATCTACCTGCAATGGATTTTAATATGTCATTTTGTTACCYAGTCATTCATCTTCATAGTCTTCTCCTTAATTATTGTGTTCTCTCACTGTCACTGCTGTGAATAATTTTGTATCATCAGCAGATATTCTTGTCTCATTGCTGATCTTCCTTTCCCAGGTCACTGTAACTGTTTTGAACAGCACAGGTTCCAATACTGACCACCTGCAAAACTTTACTGTGATCTCCTTCCTTGCCAGAAACGTGTATTCCTATCACATGGTCCATTTTTAAAACTATTTGACTAGTCGGTTTAAATTATAATTAACCTATGTGGGGAAACTCCTGAAATCACTGCCAAAGTTCCTTAAAAGTTTTTGGTGAGGGATGTTTCTAGAAGCTTAGGAGAAGTCCAGCATGCTTTATCAGCAAKACCACTTTTACAGACATTTGTCAACACCCTCAAAACCTGCAATAAGCAAATTTTCCCTTCACATTGACTAACTTCAGGTGGATTATATTGCTTTATACAATTGTACATACATGTCTATTAAATTTGTTCTACTAAATTTGTACTTCTTTTAATTGATTCTGATAATYTTCTTTGAGTTATTCAGGGACATTTCAATGTTGAATATAATCTGTGCACATCAATTTAATCTTACTTTAGACATCAAAGACATTTGTTCACCTCTATYTCTGACTGCAGTTGATTGAATCTAAAATTAGAAGATCAGCCTAATTTGATCTGTCTGATTTCTTTCATTTTATATCCTTAAAATTGTCTTTTAAAAACTACTGACCAAAGTAGCACTATGTAATTCACATTGTATTTTYTAACCATAATTATTATATAGCCACATAACCATAACAGCCAAATTTGAGTGTAAAACTGTTTTGGTCCATAAGATACAAATGCTTTGAATGACAAGCTCATGAAAGCTATCAGCATTGTCTTTTCAAAAAGAACCCTCACCTCTGAAATCRAAGAATAGAGGTATTTTGCTCTTACTTGCTGCCCATCTTTAACCCATATCTAGTTTATACATATACTGGCCAGAAACAACATATGCAGGCTGTCCCTTTGTCAAGGCAGACATCAAGCACAGCATTTTAAGTAAGTGTTTAGACTACAAGCAATTATTTTTAGTCAGCTCTTAAAAGCTCCTAAATTTCACTGAACACCACTGATAAGCCTCCCATATGTCTAGTGGTGTTGTTGCCGTGGCTTTTGACATGATGACATCGGGATATTAAGACATCCAGAAATAACATTTGGGGGGCGATTTTCTGATAGAATGTCTAATTAATTGATGTTCCTGTTCATGAGAGAACACATGCACTGCAGACACATGCTGAGTGGGATTCCACACAGGCTTGCCAATTCACCTGACTCATGACCTGTGTCTGTTCCCATCTTGGCACCAAAAGATTTGTGACAAACTGTGTGCTGATCTGTGCAAGAGATATCTCCGGTAGCTGAAATTATGCTACAGCTACAATGCTCAGTTTACATCACWGTGACCAGAAATAGGCTAAGAGCAGATTACTCACACTGACTGCACTGTTYATAAGAAGAATGAACAATGTCAGACAAGTCTGACGTTACATCCCTGTGGTAATCTTAATAATGGACAGCATGCATGATTTATGTAAATCACATACATATTTTAAAAAATAACAACTGTTTGAGCTCTGATTATTAAAGCTTGGATTAAATAAAAAAAAGAAAGATCAGATTCCCAGCTTTGATATTTTACATTGGTAGAGCGCCAGTCAAGAGTGTGAAAAGTCATRAAATAACCTCATCATAGAGGAATCAAGATATATTGTAAGCCTAAGCAAACCTTGAGTCCTGTGAGAATTCTTATCATGATTTATGGACGAAATTGGCCTGGATGTATTAGGATGAATGCACAATTTTTCATACTTTGTCCTATGAAGTTCAACTTCAAAGGATTTTAAGTTAATGCATCTCTAACTGGGAAACAAAAAAGGGATTTTCTTTCTTGAGATAAATGAGAGGCACCAAACAAGACAGAAGAATTCTGAATCCATCTTCCAAAATTGTCTTTAATGCATAMAAATCAAAATAAATACTCATGTTATGAAGGTCTATTCCTTCTATATGTTATTTCCACTGTATTTCTAAATATCATTGACAGGGTGACAGAATGCCTATCTTTCACCTTTTCTTTAATACTACTGAAAATTCCATAATTAACTTTTGCAAAAAAAACCTCATGCAGAATTTTGCATCAGAGATCTGTTTGAGAAGTAACAKCAAGATATCCTTGTAACCACACAGACAGGCTTTTCAAGCCTTAAATCATTTACTTAACATGAAAAAATGTCTTCCTTGACTACTGGATAATTGCATTCCACTTAGAAAAGGCTTTTTAATGTATCAACAATGCTGGTGTTGACATCTGCCAAGGTAATTKTGATGCAGTCTTTTATAATTACTCATTTTCATGAAACCCACAGTGTGCCTTACTTTCCTTAGAGACGGCAATAATGGAAACCTAACAGCATCTTGAAATGCTTACATTGTCATGATAGAAGTTGTTCAGGAATTAATATAGGCACCAAGGGAAAGAGAAAGGATACTACACCTGAATTTCAACCATGCTAGGAATCCCTGGACTTTTGTGCATATAGGCTGAACTATGGATGCTATTTAGCTGTCTCCTAAATGTACAAATGATGTATTTCCCAGATAACAACATCCATCTTGAAAATGGAGTCTCAGAATRGATCTCTAGACATCTTAGGAAGATCAAATGATTGAAGAGGTGAATAAAGACACCAAGARAAAAACAACCTTAAAGTTCAGTAGGTACTACTTCAGCAGAGAGYTCCAAAATATTTCTGAGACAGATAAGTAAGGATACGACTGACTTCTTCCAAATTTACTGAAGCAGATCTGGGACTTGACCAAACAGATGCAGAAGCCATGCAAAAAATATTTGAGAACCACTGACTGGTGATAAGAGCAATCTTTTCCACTGGTCAGCTAGTTATTTACTTCTATTTGACCTTGATGATTTACTTGAGGTTATATGAAAAAAAAAAAAAGTTTAAAATATGATTATTTCTAAAGGAATCATCCTGAGAGGGAGGCTACCTTTAAAAATTATAGGATGACCTATATAATCCTATCTGAAACTAAAATTTGTTGTAGATATCAACTCAACAAAGATGGAAAGAGAAGGAGGGAGACAGAAAGTAAACAAATCACTCAGGAAAAGTAATATTCTGAGAAACACACCTTTGATGACAGAGAATTGTACTCAAGCAGTTTGAAGTACTGACCATTGTTAGAAAACTGCATCATTTTCCTATGAATCATATAAACCAACTCAGMATTACAGTTTCCTGTATTAAATATAATTTTGAGTAATGCAAAAGTGCTAGAATGAAATATATATAGTTAATGCAATATGGGATGTCATTACCAAGAGCACAGATTTGGTTACTAAGCTATTGGTCAGCAATAGTTATCCTATTTAATCAAAGCAGACAATTAGATACACTCATTTTTAAAAGTATCAGTATAATCTGCTACTTTGAGTGGTACAAACAGTCAATATTTCAGATTCCTAGTAATAATAGTGTTCATAGTACATTTTCATCTGGTTTGTGTTTTAAAAGGTGAACACATGAGGGGGATAAAACTATGTAGAGTAAAATTCTCCCTTTGGTTTGTTCTATACCTATGACATAACAGCATCCAGAAAATCCCAGCTTTTGTCCCTTCAGTCAACAACTGAACCCGAGGACAACACTCTACAAATGGCAGCATTTATACCTCTGATCTGAAGCCAAGGAGCTGTTAAAATACATCATTTCTTTTGCTTACTTATGACTTAAATCCTCTATTTCTTCATAAAAAGAAAAAAAACCCAGTGTATGACCGAACATAAACTAAATTACATTCCTTTGCTCTGCACAGAAACATGTTTTATAAAAGTAATGGTGGATGACAGGATGGACTTTGATAGTGAATATGAAGTGTTTTTTCTCATGTCACTAAAACCATGAAAGAAAAATATTGCTATGCTTTTATAACCTGTCCAGTTATTGTGTTTATAAATTGTAATGCTTTACAATACTTGGGCACCCACAAACACATACAACCTAAATGTCATCTTCACAATATTATCCCACAATTTAAAATACTTACTTCCTCTGAATCCCTCTTTATTTGATTTACCTCCTGCACATTTCTTTTTATGATTAGCTGTAACAAATATAAATCTGRAGTAGTAAAGAAAACATTTTGCTGCAGCACAGTAACTGTTTCTGACACCTTCTGTCTGMAGCAGATAGATGATCTCAAAGAAAGCAACTGAAGAAAGAGTTTATAGGATAGGCCCTCCTCTAGCATACAATGGAGACACTTCCCTTTTCAATTCTAAAAATTGTGATTTCAGAATATGTAGACACAGGAATCATTAACTGTAAGTATAGTGAAAAGAATGCTTCACCTTATTTCTGGTATCTAACTCATGTCCATTTTCACTGAAAATAAATTCTAGTCAAAATATTACCAAGTATAATAGAAATGTCATTACATGCTCGTACTAATGATTATCCCATTGTTTTGAAAGTATTTTAACACAACTCCACATTATTGRCTTATTTAATTGATTACACACTGTATGAGAAATGGGCGTAGTGTGTTTTCGGCAGAGCCACAGGCTAAAACATGTTTACTTACACAATTCATCTGGCMGATGCTTAACTAATAATCATTTACACTCGGAGACTCTGCAACTGAGTCCGCAATTTGCAGATAGAAGAAGTAGAGAATTACTTGGGCAATGCATTTGCAATTACTCCATTGCACCCTACTCTACAGCAGTGTTGCCAGCTGCTCTCCAGCTCCGGGAATTTAGTAATGGTGATTGTGTAAAAGCAAACAAAACCAAAGTTTGTTTGAACAAGTGTGGTTGAGTTGGCATGACTGGCATTGAGAAGGAAACTTTGGACAGCAGCCTTGGATGYTGTGCCAGGTTCCAACAGTTCAAAGAACAACTTCTGCAGGTGAAGGTTTGGCTTTTGGCTTGTCCAGCAGCTTCAAGAAGCTGCTTCCATGGGACAGTGGCATGTCAGCTACATCTGGCAGATTTTCRTGGAGGAAAATGTCTTTCCCATAARTTTCATTTGAACTCTTTTAAAAAACACACACACTTGCACAAATCTAGATTATCCTCCCAATAATATGGAATACAGCCTGCACGGCAGTTCTTCAAGCGTACAGCATTAATCCCACAGATTAGAAAGGGATAGGAAATTAAGAACAGATGTTTCATAGCACTGCTGTGCTAATGATGACTGAATTAGTGCCAAGAGAACTAATATATCCACAGGATATCCASTATTGCCAAGCCTGGGTTCTCAATTACCTTATACATGACATTATGTTTCCAGATCCAAAACCATCTAATTCAGAGCTCTGGGAGTTCTTCACAGCAGTGCAGTGCACTTTATGAACATCTCTAGTGTCTCTTGAGATTACTCTCTGTTCCCCTCATTCCACCATCTGCGCAGTGCATGGTCTGCTACATCAGGGAACATTGCAGCAAGCAAGGTGAATCCTACCATTATGAGCTCAACTAACACCAAAAGGAACATCTTTGWAATAGTAGTTAACATCTTAAAAGTTGTTTAGTTGTTTTCAGTTCACTGCAATGAGGGAAACATAAAATCTAAAAAAGTAATAGAACCAATTATCCTATTGTTTAAAGACTAGCAAATATGTCCAAAGGGAAAAAAAAAAGTAAAAGAGATTAAATAACACGGAAGGCTTCATAGAAAAGGAATTCAAATCCTCAACTAGCTTTAAATCAGACAGTGAGATGTCAAAACATGGCACAAAACTGACATCCCTAAGAGAAATTTTATTTTACACAGGGTGTTAGAACCAGGATTGTCAGCATATTAAGATTATCCCTTTTTTAAAAATTGGGAGAGAAAGGTAGGGGTAGGGGATGGGGAGGAAAATAATACTGCTAGGAATATATTAGAGACATAAAAAGTGATGTGTGAACAGTGATGCACACCGAGGAAAGCATCAACAATGAAGGCATATATGCTTTGCAAGGGGTGAAATGAAAATACAGTTTCAGAGTCAAAACACTGAATCTATGTCTGTAAAGTGACAGAACTTTATGCTTCATTTGGAAACCAGCAAGTAATGATTGCCACTACTGGTTAGTCTAAGAAGCAATAATGAAGAGAGAAAATAAACAATTAACTACTGCCTAAGGTACCTACCTACACAGAGAAGGAAAATACCCCTCTGTATCCCCTGCATTTTGAAAAAAAATTTGGCCTGTGATTGCTTAYATTAATATTTTTCTTAAATTGTTTYTCAGAAARTATAAAATTATGTGTGCTTTTATTAAGTATTTTTATTGCATTTGTTTCATGTTTTGTGAAACTACACCTGCAAAAMAAGGAAAGAAAAAAGAGAAAATACTGTTGAAACTCAGGGTTTTGAATTTTCAGCAGAAGTTATTTTGAAATAATACTGCAGAAAACCTTAAAATCTAGAAATCAGTATATCTCACAGCAGAACATTTTCTGCAGGCAAGTTAACACAGAAAACTCAATGGAATAAATCTCCTTGAGAYAGTATAAAAGAAATWCATCAGAAATATGAAGCAGCAATACTGAACATGCATTGGAATTAATAACAGTGCTCACATGRGAGACTCATATAGTGATCTTTAGTTACATAATACCAAAGAATGATACTTAATCTCTACATATGTCTTTAATGCTCTTTGAAATACCACAGCCTTTCAAACACAGAACTCCTGCTTCTTTTGATAGTTTTTTTTTATTTTCTTGTTTGATGGGACTTCATATCAAACACAATATAAATTATCTTTTCACAGATTCATACAAAATCACAGGATGTTTGGGGTTGRAAGGGACCTCTACAGATCACCTAGTCCAGATTCCCTGCAAAGGTTGGGAAACCTTTTTGCAAACCCTTAGTAGGTTGCAGACATTAGAACAGCATTTCCCAAAAAAACAGAGGAGAGCAGGTCAGTACCTCTCTCCTTGGCATCAAGATGTTTTCCAATATGGGRGCTGTCAAGTTTCAGTTAATTGTGAAACAACTTCATCTAAGGTTACCACACCATTTATATCACTAAATATCATCTGGCATAAATGTGTAATGCAAACAGTATAAGTCATATATTTTGCTAAATGTGTGTATTTTTATTAGTTCTACTTCCACTATTGGTTATTGGGATCAGTTGAAACCTACATTAGTTTAATTTTTTATGGACTAAGATTGTAGATGCTTCAAATTGCAAACTATTGTAATTACAGAAACCTATTAGAATTCCTCTAAAAAGAAAGGGCAAGCAGACTATAAACTGACTGAGAAATTAAAAGTATATAAAAGGCAAAATGCTAGTAAGAAAAGGGTAAGTTTTATTTCCTAGGAAKACCTGGAGTGCATTACGTGTGGAAATGAGATTGGAAGAACAGGCAGACGCACATGTGTAATACCAGTGTTCACATTCAACTCTGCATATAAATAACACAGTGGTTCTTTTGATATGGCACAGAAAACATGTTTGAGCACATAAAGGTAAAAGATAATCTGCCAAAGAAGGTAATATTGCTGTGCTTGTAATCAAAATAAAACCAAAATAAAAATAAAACTTCCTTAAGACAATCTGATAGCTACAAGATACATTTGGTAAAGAAAAATTATGCATGCGTAATACTGCTACTTGGTAAAAATACCAATCAGGTATGAGGCAGAATATGGGCATAAATAACACTAAGCAAAAAGCATTTAGAGAAAAAGGTAGTTTTATTGAAAACTTAAAATCCCAGGGAAAGAAAATAATGATTAATGTATAAGAAAGAATTAAAGATGTAGAAAATTAATAAGGACATTTGTGGCAAATCAGTTGATAATAGAAAAAAAACTATATAAATAAAACATAAAAACTTCTACTTAGTTATGGAAAGCAAACTAAAAAGGGGAATTAATGGGGCATTCTAGACTTGGAAACTGAGATGGCTAATGTGACTGGAAGAAAAAGAGGAAAAAAGAAAGAAAAAAGGTGAAAAGGAGATAGGAACCAAATGGAGAAAGCAAAATATTAAAATCCTTCCCCATCGTGCACTGAACAGGTAATTAGACAATTAGAGCCACACAAAGCAGTTGAGAGTTCCAGGCTCAGGGGAATGATATTTTTTAGAATTCTGCAGAAGGTAGGCAGAAAGAAGGGGAAGTATTGGCCAAATTCAATAGCACTCTAAGAGCAAGGAGTACTGGAGAGCACATAATGCCATCCCAGTGTTAAGGAATTGAATGAAGAGGACATGCAAAAATCTTAATAGAAGAGATACCATAGATGTGAGGGCACCTGAAAACCCMAAAGAGCTGCATTTATAAAACTAATGCTGCGCAAGTCAGTCAATAGCAGCCAAAATGGTTTAATATACCAAAAATCATAGCTGGATTCATAAACAAAGGTAAAATAGTAAATATGATGCCTCCATTTTAAATAAAAAAATGCTTCTGTGCCTCAGAAGAGATTAAATTACAGACATACTTCAGGTGTGAWTTCAGTCTCTACCAGGACCATTTGTTCTTGCAATATTAGTTTTCAATACAAAAAAAGAGAACATGAATTTCATACATGAATTYCATTAAATTACGAGTTTTCACGTATGTAAATTCATCATTAGATTTTTTTGGTAAAGCTAGATTAGCAATCACAGAAATCTACTTCGTTTAATATCTCATGTATGGATCATAAACCATTTGAGGGCAAGCTTAGCTGTGCAGTTGTAAGTATACACTAAACTAATTTAAATTTCTTTTCTTTTATACATTGAAGGCTTTACTACGGAAAAGAACAGAATTCTGGAAACAGTAGTTTGTGAATTACTTCATTCATTTAGATATCAAGAACACACTCATGTAAGTTTACTGAATAGGAATTAGATCASGTGATTATTTAAATGTCTGCCTATCTTAGCACTTTATTGAAACAGAGTGAAATTTTTTGTGTTTAATTTCTGTCATCATAAACCAAAATAATAATTCAGTTTTTTCCTTACTGTTTTTGTCTGAAGCRCAAGTGCAGTGGGTAAGTGGCTAAGCCCTCGGCTTTTGATTGGCATTTTCTAGAAAGAGCCATTGGGTGTGCCTGGATCAGGAGCCCCTCACCTAACTCGGGGCCTGTTGATTCTGCCACAATGTAGGCAGGAGTTCTTAAATTTTCAGATTACTGATATAAGATTGCACAGCCACAGACTGAATGGAGATGATCAGCTTGAATATCAGGGGAAACTGGACTCAGGACATTGAAATCAAATGGTGTTTCCAAAAAACGTACAATTTGTTCAGAAGGAGAAAGTTCAAGGTCTCGATATAAAACTGCTTCTAGTCTGATTAAACTATGTAAAGGAGATTGAAGGAATGTGACACTCACTCATTGCTTTTGTATGCATTGCAAATTTAAGCATGGGCTCTTGTGTGATTTAAAAGCTGTGCAAAATTAATGCAAATATTGTTGAGAAAATACTAAGAAGCAGAACAAATTAATTRATTTTTAATAGTTTTAGTTTATGGACTGATAAATTGTTTYAGTTTATTACACAAAGTRTATGATAATTATGAGACTGGAAACAGAATATTRTCATAGAGACTCAACTAAAAGCAGTCACAAAGCAGAACACCAACAAAAAAGTTTCAAGGTAATTATGGGCAGTCTTTAAAAGACTGGAAGTGTCAATTTAGAATTACATATCACTTGTTTCATTTATATAAATATATATACTACAGCATAGAGCTATGGATAAATGAAAAGTCACTGGTGGACAGATCAATTTCTGCAATAAATATACCTTTGCATATAAGTAGCTTTTAAAAATTAACTACAGCGAACAGCATTTTTTCAAGAATTAACTGCTTATAGTTCAGTTAAAAAAATTTATTGTAGAGCTGTCAGTAACAGTCACCTACTTGTCATAGTATATTTATCACAGGAGTTCTTACAAGCCTGTGCAATAATCAGGAATGTAGATAAATAATGTTAGAAAAAGGAGTCATGCTTTCCTTCTGTGGCTTCACCAGAGAAAAGATATGTCCTGAGTTTCAGGAGAAAGAAAATTATAAAGGCTCTTTAAGAATACTCTTCCTCTTCTATCTCTTCAGAAGAGCTTATCCCTTACATTGCCTTGGGAGGGTGAAATAGAGGTCTCTATTTGCTCAAGTGAACAGAGGGCTTCATTGGGAGTTTCTAGCCTTTAACAGCCCCTGAGGTGGCACCTCACTCTTTTTCTCTGTGTGATGTGTTTTGTGCGAGCAGCTGTGGCTGGCTGCTCCTCCTCCACCTGAGCTTAACAAGTATTTGTTAGCATACCCTGCTACACACCAGATTCAATTATCTCTTTGGGATAATGATAGGGTTTTTTTCACTCAACACTTAGAAAAGCCTGAATAGAGCAGGCAGATTTCAGTCTCCTTTTAGAAATTTTTAAATCTATGAGGATTTAAGACATTTGAGTCACTAGAGCTTAGGAGATTCCTGGTGCTCACATTTTTCCTGGTTCCTCAATACGCATAAAATAACGCCACTGGAAATAGACCTGTACACAGGTAGATGTCTCTTTTGCAGTCTCTTTCCAGCTTTAGGCATAGCCACAGTCCAGTTCAGTCCACCCACAAAGGTTGTCCACACAACCATGAGACCTTCATGTGAATAAAAATTTTAATTTTGAAACACAAATGACATTTTTAAATTGCATATTACTCCAATACACACAGGAACATTTAAACTCTGGCTGTGTACCAGAACATGCCTGAACTTAGTAGGAGGCTTCTGAGTTTGAGAAAATTTGAGGAAAAAGGAAAATAACATGGTTACAGACACAGCAATATGAGAATCAAGTTACTCCTCTCCTGAGGGAAGCAATACAAATAAAAGTCTTGTGAATTGTAAATAAAGAATCTGGGCACAGATACTAGACAGAATTATWTGTGCCAATAAAAATAAAGTAGGAAGGGTAATGGGCAAGATATGAAACCTTGTGAGAAAATCTTAGTAAAGATACAGGAGTTGAAATTGTATATCAATTAAAGGAGAAATTTAGAAAAGGGTGGCCAAACACAGAAAATCACGTTGTCTTTTCTATGTTACCTTTTTGATGTGGTTACATACATGAACTCATACAGTTCCTGCATGACTAATCACATGAGTCCTACATCACTTACTGGCTTAATGAATTCTACTGCAAAGGAGAGACAGAACACCACTGCTTGAAAATATAAATTGCTCTCAACACTTGGTGCACTTGGGGTGTGACTACTATTCGAGCTCCAATCTTCCCTAAATGTATGCCATGTTTGGTTGCACAAAAAAAACTTCTTACTGATAAACTGAATAGCTGAGACTTATTAAAACTTTTATACTAGTATCTCTTACGGCAAGTTGACTAATTTTACTCCTTAGGAAGAATGAGTTTCTTAGAGAAACAACGCTTGTTTGAAGAAGTTACTTGCACATATTTACATATATATATTTRAATGGGTGTGTGCCTTTTGTTACACTGCAGTAACTTTTTAGACCACCAACTGATTTCAGGAAAGCATAAGAAGAGGAGATTATTAAATTACATATAACAAAATCTGGGTTTTTTTCAAATAAGTATCTTTTGTGGAAAAAGTCTGTGGTATCCCTTACTGACTATCTTGTTTATCAATAGATTCTTTTCACAAAAACACCTCCAGGACCCTTCCAGCTTTTCTACACCACTTATCAGTCATTTAAACTCCCATGGTTCTTGACATTAGATGTTAGGAACAGTGTATAAGTGTAAAGAGATTTAAAAAGGAAAATAGTCTCATTTTAAAACTACTTTTATGCTTTCACTTGGAGTGAAAGATAATGGACTTAGCTGACCCATGTGCTGGAGTACAGCATGTATGTGTCCATGCAAGARCCTAATTCTAGCACCAATGTTGTACCTAAGAGCATTCGACTTTAACGTGGTATTACACTTCAGAACTTTTACATAAATATATAACGAAGTCCTATTGTTACTCAAAGATCTCTACATCATGCCATGCACACATACAGTTATTCTCAAAATCTTGCATTGAGCAAAAAAGGAAATGCACTTTAAGTGTAATGGCAAAAATTATAGACATCTTAACTAATCACAATAATTAGGTCAAATCAAAGCACAGAAAAAAATCACTGTTACAGAAGTTGTCTTAATGATCACTAGTACATGCATTCTGAAACTATAGCTCCTCTATCCATAGTAAGTATGGAAGCAGAGGCTTCTCTGGCTGCTTCCACAGGTACTGTGTATCAGTCACAGAGTCWCAGAATGGGCCGAGTTGGAACGGACCACWKTGGSTCATCTTGTCCAACCTCCCTGCTTGATCAGGGTCATCCCAGAGCACATGGCACAGGATTGTGTCCAGATGGTTCTGGAATATTGCCAGTGAGGGAGATTCCACGCACTTAGACACTTTTGGTTTATCTTTGATACTCTAAAACTAATTTTCTTTAACTATCTCCTGGTGATATGTTTACAAAATCCTGGCATTATAAACTCTGAGACTATCTCAGTTATTTAGAGCATGGTGCTAACAATGCCAAGATTGTACGTTTGATTAAGAGTTAGACTTGATGGTCTTTGTGGGACCCTTCCAACTCAGAATATTCTGTGCTGGTGTCCACCTTACTCTCTTACCATTCCCTTCCTGCACACTGCACCCTGCAGGGCACCTCACTTTCACAACCTCTGCTGCTATCCCATTCTCTTGTTACCAGACACTCTGTCATTAGGTTGCACCCCTAAATAATTCAGTCTCSAGAACATAAGAAATCATGGCTGCTATTAGAATAATTTTTAAAAAATAACCTAAAGTAAAACAAACCAAGCCTACACACTAGCCATTAGAAAAATTGCTGTTCCAGTTAAATCAACCAAACCTCAAAACTCCAAGCAAGGCAAAGAAAATTTTGACAAAGTAAAGTGTGACAAACCCATCTGTAAAGGCTTGCAAAGTCATTACAAAGACTGAGACCAGTTACTCATAATAGCAAAATTATACTTACATGGTACAGTACCCTGCMCACTAAAATCCCAAGAGAAAGCAAAAATTTCCTGAAAACTTGTTCAGAACCTTTCAAAATGTGTTGAGCATGATTCACAGTGTGGGACAAAGCCTAAGCATTTTATCTTGTTATCCACCATCACTTTGYAGAGATGGATCAGTTTCTCAGGTCCCATACCCTCCACTTGCCTAATTCTCTCTTTTTGTGCCATGTACCCTCACACCAGCTGTTTGCACAGGCTAATTGAAACAGCTGAATGGAACTTGCTTCAATGACCTTATCCAGTGTTTTTAATAAGCCTTGCTTGGAAAMCTATCAATGCTTTTTCAAAAAACCACATTTTAACATTACAAAATATAGGATGTTAAAAAGTCAAGTTAACTGAAAGGACCAGATGTTTATATTTGTGCCCCAGGGTGCCATACCATTTCAGTGTTATATTATTATTGTCTAAATTCTATTTCAGGCACTTATATACTACTGAGGAATTCCCTAATCATTATAACAGTCAACATGATGGTTTGATAACATAACCAAGTGCAGCTGCATTTCTGATCTACCACTCTGAAATATGTAGCACTGTTATTTCATTTTGTTACAATGGTTCTGAATGATCAAACCTAATATAAAAGGAGATCAAATTAACTGAGATTGTAGTTGACATCATCATTACACATGGGTTCTCATTGTCACTAAAGATGATAAAATCTATGACATGCTTCTTTGAATTATAATCAGTCCTATTTTGAGTTTTCCCTCATTACATGTTTTATTTAACCATACAAATATAAATGTCAGTTTTCAATRAGGAAGATTATGGCAAGGTCATTAGCTTATTAGACCACTGCAGTAAGTAATATAAGCCTTCAGAAAATRAGTAAAGCCCCTATGTATCTGAGCAAGAAAACATCACCTTGAGCAAATTGCTTCTTACATTAAGATTTCTCTAAGTTAAACTTCAGATTGCCAAAGCAGACACAGCCACAGCAGAAATATGCTTTCTCAAATTCAAGTTCTTCAGATATA
Source organism: Alauda arvensis (assembly GCA_902810485.1). Classification (NCBI taxonomy): domain Eukaryota; kingdom Metazoa; phylum Chordata; class Aves; order Passeriformes; family Alaudidae; genus Alauda; species Alauda arvensis. The sequence continues at coordinate 553,280 of CADDXX010000355.1, forward strand.
TTTTCTTCCTCTTAATTTAAATGTAACTTGAAATATTTTATTTAAAATGCTATCTAGGAATAAATCCATTCTTAGATGCTGTAATAACTGCTTTGTTATAAAGTCAAGTCATGGTATTTAAGAGACTGATTGAAAGGAAAGTGCAGTTTCCTTAAGGGAGTCCATGGTAATTTAATTTAATTATCTCKTTCCAACTGGTGATAATATCCAAAGGGAAACTATTTCTAAATTTACTTTTTATTAAAATTTAATTCAAGCACAGCTAGCCAAATGTATATGTACTGCAAAAGTATTTTAGTTGCAGTGCCATTGTCTGATTCATTATCAGTCACTTCAACGAGGAGACAGTCCTGTTATTCTAAAATACCAGAAAATAGAAAAAATACTGTGACTGTGTAAAAAAAAAAAAAGAAATTAGATAAGAAAGTAGAAAAAAGTATCTACTATGTGTAATACTCTGWGCTCCAGAGGTGAGGATTCTCTGGTATTTCTTTCTAACCAGTTCTAGTGCCATTTTCAGTAGCAATGGCAGCTCCCTCTCAGTTATCTCCATTTGAATCCAAGTGATGCACAACTGGTAGCCAGCAGTGATTCTTTAAGATTCTTTTTTTTCCTTCAGATGAATACATCTGAAGGAAAAAATCCCTTCTGAGGTTGAGGGCTGTTGGCACTTAATGCAGGGCAAGAAGGGATTGCTTTGTATAGTACTGTGCTGGTTTCCCACAGCTGCTCTTGAACTTGACCCTGTAATCATCATTAGTTGCACACACCAACACTTGAGAGCAGACATTCAGTTTGGCAAACCATTAAAAATATAAGTGAACAAGGCTGYTAGGAGTTCTTGGCAGCAAAACTATTCAAAGCCCTTCTACCTTAACTGCACTGTGCTTAATTGGAAAATGCCCACTTGGCATAGCTGCAGCCAGATTTATTTCCTGCTCTTCTGGAATAAATAGCTGTTTTCTTTCTACCCTCAAGGTGACATCTTCCATGTTGCAAAGCAATTCAAAGATAAGAGATATTTTTAGCTCTCCTTGTTGCTGTTAATACAGTTATGGCCATTACACAGCACATTAGTTTTTTGCAGGGATGTTCTTAGCAATAAAGTGGGCTTCAGGCCCATCACACTGCATKATTTTATTCTTCTAGCACATCCTTTTGTTTAATTTGTACTTCAAATAACTGATATTGTACTGACTTTTAATGGCATTTTCTCTGATTTTTATTTCATTGCTATTTTGAATTAACTTCCTAATATCTTTTTCAGTACTGTTTCTGCTGCTTAAAAATTTTAYAAAAGTTTTGGGGTTGAGATTCAATATTTCAAAGCTAAAGGTTCTTTTTTGCCACAAGAGTAATGCTGGGAAATGGAAAAATAAGTAATRTATTGGCACATTCAACAGTTGGCAACTAGAATAGAGTAGTGTTCTGACTTCTTAGAGCTGTAGGCCATTCAATCCATCTAGTTAAATTGCCATTCAGTCTGAGTCTTTCTTGGGTGAGGTATGTTTTCAGAAAAGACATAAAACCATCTGGTTCTGCTGCACACCAAAATRAATAATCCATCGATCTTGTTAAAGGGGTGAACTGTTATCASCACCAAAAATATTTTTTTCTMATTTTATCTATTTCTTTTWCTCATCTTTCAGCCTTGTTTRTGCTACCTGTTTCAGTGCTTTCTCCTGCAGCTTTTTCTGTGCATYARAAATGTCAGTGTTTTTATAGGYAATTTTATATATAAAACACATATATGTGTAAAACTTAGACTCAGATGTGTTTGATAGRTCCCAGTTTCCATAAAATCATGTCCCTTCTTAATTACCATACRAACATTCTTTCATTCTTACATTYAAAAATCAATCTTATATCACTTTTTGCATGTTGCCAGTTAGACTAGGCAGTCCAGCTTTCCACTTGCCTTCTTTGAACAGTAGCACATTTCTCAAACTTTTGCATCCTACACTATAATCAGTTTTCAATTTATATTATTAGTTTTCACCATTAGGCCACAGATGTACCTGGCCTGTGTGCTACTGGGATCTGGAGATTGTAAAAGGTTGGCYTGCATTTAATTTTATTCTTTACAGTTAATAATGGACCAGAAAGCATTTTACATGGATGTATTATCTCTACTCTTCCAAGTAAAGAAAGGAATATTTATTGCTCACTTCTGCATTTYCTATGACTGCTAACAGTTTTACCATCTTCACCTATTAAACTGCTCACATCAAACGTAGATTAATTTTGTGTCTAATACACTATAAAACTTGATTCATAATAATATCAGAAACACCAGCTATGGATTTTATTCTGATATCTTTGGGGTTTTTTTATAAATATTTCCATTTTTAAAAGTTGTTGCCTTACTTAATTTTAGGTTAAAACCCTGTAGAGTTTTCTTTGTTTCTAATTGCTGTTATTATTGGTCCCTGAAAAAGGCATAGGCATATAAAAAAGCTGTCCTCTTTTTCACTGTAGTTGTTCATATATATAAACTTTTAAAATAATTTCCCCTTTTAATTCCTATTTTCTCTGTCTCCTATTTTGTTTGGTATTTTTTTCCTATTCATATCCAGTCACATTCTTCTGATTTTGAATCAATTTGCTATTTAGACATACATATTTATATATATACATATGTACACTGATTGRCACTTTCCCTTGCTCATTTGCACTGTACGGAATCAGGTCATAAAAAATAGTCTGTAGGCAATCACTAAAATCCAGGTGATTTATTTACTTCCAGAATTATCTCATGTTGAGYACAATACCTTATGCATATCAAAGTTTTTAATCAGATTCATAATAGTGAATCAATGCAGAACCATTATGCAGTACATAAAGCATAAAGGTTTAAATGTGCAGATGGACTTTTGCTCCTTAATTGTTTTCATTTAAACTCTGTTTTTTTCCTTTTTTAGCTTTATATATTTTTTTATTAGTTTAAACATTTTTCTTTTTTTTGTCTGTTTTGCAGCCCTCACTTAGCTTTATAATTTGCATTCTTGATCATTTAAAAATTATTTTATTATTAATTATTAATTATTATCAATCTTTGTTGATAATTGAATTTAAATAAGTTTGCATTTGAAGAGAATCTTATTTAATGTAAACTCTTTCAGTTATTTATACATATTAATAAATTTGCTCTCAGTTTTTGTTGTTGAAATATTATTACCACCATTTCATCTCCTTCTAACTGATTATATCTGACAGAAATGGCTGCAAACCAAATTCATATGGTCACAGTCACAGACCACAGATTTTCAAAATCCAGATCCTGTGCTATAGTGCAAAACCTGGRAAAGCCATACTCATAAAAATATTGTTGCAGAAAAGAGGGAGCTAGAGCCTTCCTCTCCTGTGCAAATAAGGGATTAAGGAAGAGGGCTTCCATGTTGTGAAACTGAAGAATTCTGGAATTGAAGAGTRAGGTTTATTCCAGCACCAGTGGATCARTTCCYTGGATCAAYTGCAATAACCTAATACRTGGTGCTGTGCACATACTGCCATCRRGCTTTAGTTCATGGCCAAATGGACTCAGATGCCCTCTGTAAGGATTTCCCCATAAAGGTTTCCTTCCTGGGCAAAGGAAACAATGGGGTTTTTTGCTGGTTTCTTTCACTTTGTCTCAGAATAACAGAATATGCCTGAGTTGTAAGGGACCCACAAAATCATCAAGTCAAATTCATAAACCAGCACAGGACCATTCCAAAGAGTCACATCATAYATTGTCCAAATGTTTTTTGAACTCTGTCAGGCTTGGTGCTCTGACCACTTCCAGAGCCCRACCACSCTCTGGATGAAGAATCTTTTCCTAATATGCAACCTAAACCTTCCCTGACAYAGCTTCAGGCCATTCCCTTGGGTCCTGTCACTGATCACCACAGAGAAGATAAACCGAGTGGTTTCAACCACTCACCATAGAGCTTCCTCTCCTTTGGACACTCTCTAATAGTTTAATGTCTTTCTTATATTGTGGCACCCATGACTGCCCCCAGCAGTTGGTGAGGCTGCCCCAAATCAGGGCAGACTGGGAAAATCCCCTCCCTTGCCTGGCTGTGATCCTGTGCCCTGACGTGCCCCAGGACACAGCTGACCCTCCTGGCTGCCAGGGCACTGCTGACTAGTGTTCAAGTTTCCATCAACCAGGACCCCCAGGTCCCTTTCCTTGACCCTTCTTTGCACCATCTCATTCCCCAGTCCGTGTGTACTTTCAGGGTTGTCCCATCTCAGATGCAGAATTCAGCACTTTCCCTTGTAAAACTTCATATTGTTGGAGATTATCCAGCCCTCTAATGTTTTGAGGTCCCTCAGCAGAGAGGTCCCTCCCTCACTCCCTGCCTTTGAGGGAGTCAGCAGCTCCTCTCAGTTTTGTATCATCTGTGAATGCTTTGTATMTTTTCCAGTACTGCATCCAAGACATTTCACACTTGAGTGTCTTACTTGCAGCATGCAARGAAAGAAATCTTCCACTTACGTCACTACAGCACTGGATCAGAAAAATTTGCTTGGAGTTCTTAGTCCTGTGTGCATTTCCAGCTACAATATGACAGTCAGAAGGACCTTCACAGGTCTGAAGTCTTTGCTACAACAAAGCCAAATTCACTGGCAGGAACAATTTTTCTTTCCTGAATCAACTAATAATTGTAGGTATTTCCAAGGAAAGATCAGTTCTGACAAATGATTACTCAAAAAAAACCTGCACATCTGCCTTKTCATCTTGCACCTTTTTTTACAAATTCTCTCTTAGTAAAAAAAACATAATCTGGTTGCAGTCAGTGTAAATGTGCCTTTTACGAACTACTTATTCATCCAGTTTGCCGAGTTTCTATTTGTATTAAAGCTGTATTACTCTTTTCACCAGGTGAGACTCTGGCACACTATTTTTTAATAGCAGAGATGTGGGTAACCAATCAGAACTGCATTGAAAAAATTGGGAATTAATAGCCCTCCAAAGCTTGTGTATGCCCCCCACAAAGTACTAGTCTAAATATGAGAAAAGTACTTCAGTCCTTGTTCTCCAAGTAGTTCAGACATAAATCTATTACATCATGGAAAATCCCATGGAAARCTGATCAACAGAGAAGCACTAATTCCTGTTTTACCACACCTAAATACTATCTTTAATATCCAGGGTAAGAAAKTGTCCAACAAGACTGGATGTAATTTCATCACTGACCTGGGACATTCAGTTCTGAACTCTTAGATCAAATGGATCTAAGCAACCTTGCTTCTCTGTTACCCAGTGRGCATATTTGCATATTTGCATATTAGGAGTATCATGTGTGAGTACAGGGCAAGAAAGAAAAAGGGTGGGAAAACCAGCAGTAATTAGTACTCCCATCTGAAGGAGAACTTCATGGCAATGTTAAGGTGAAGATGGGATCTGCTAGGACTTTTAAATCTTCCTGTATGTGGGGAATCTTTGTCAAAACAGAGACAGCTCAAGAGCCAGGGAGGACCCCATAGTAACCAAGATGGATTGCCAAAGATTAACTTCTGCCTGTCCCAGGCTGTAGAAGGAAAAACACAGGAATACATAAGCTCTCCTCCTGGAGCCATGAATCCAATCTCTTTATCAAAAAATTCAGCCAGAAATTATTTTAATCAACTGCCTAGCAGTCAGGCTTACTGCTCTGTATAGCTTGGGGATAAAGGAAGACAAGACAGTGGTTGTAGCCTCTTGCTTGTGTAGCTTATGTCATGCATTAATTGGACCCATAGCTAGAAATGCTAAGCATAACTTCCCTTGCTTGTTTGTTTGCTATGTCTGTCTCTTGTTTTGGCCCAATGAATGTTCAACCATTTTGACACCAAATGTGTCCTGAAAACAAAAATTGAAACATTTCCCMATATTAAAATGTTGTTTTCTGTTGAATTCACTGTGTTATTTCTTTAGACTCATGATGGAAGCAAAATCAGTTCTCTCCCATCTTTGACCAGAATACTAACTGGTATAGCACAGGGTGGGGAAGGACACTTCTTTATCAAAAGACAGGAAGAAAAAAAATCACTTCCTTTACTTGCACTTTTTCATTTTCCACAGCAGTAAACGTGCTCTATGTGTGCCTACACAACTGGAACATAAACACAAAATGGACACAAACATTTCTACACTGATTCCCAACAGGGTTAAGGCTTCAGCTCAAAATGTATATGCTTGCAGGTATTTCCAGAAGCATACATTTACATGCCCTGGAGGAATCCTGACAGAAATCAAAACATCAGGAAATTTTTGGTGTCAAGGGTCTTCATACTGATTGTAGATTCATGGAAAAATACACAGGGAAGCAAAGATGGTGTTTTTTACAAGGCTATATTCTGAAATGGAACTTCATGTTAAACTAACTGAATTTACATGACTTCTGAGAGTTCTGCTACTACCAATACTCAGAGATGATACGTCTTTCAACCTCTAAATAATGTTTCCCCTAGAAATCATGAGCCAACATCATAATCTTTTATTTGCTTTTAACAAGCTCCTCTGTCCTATGCTGTACTTGCAGGTCTTTTAAAGCACTTCAATCAAAGGGAATTATGATAAAGGCACAATAAATGGTGGAACAACACTTTGTCTCCTTATAACAATTTATGAAACATAAAGAACCCAAAACTGAAGAGAGCAAATTCAGAAAATAAATACTATGCTACAAATCCTTAAATTAATCTGAGTCAATACCTTACTGGCATAAACCATGTGTAAGGTTCACTAGCATTATATGAAATCTGTAMTAGGAATGATTTTCTTTTTTGATATATCTGGAATCCTGTCTACCTCCTCATACTCTATTAAGCAATAAAGACATTATAGTCATTGYACACACACAAAGCAAAATCAGAACAATTTATGTGAAATCTTTAGAAAAGAACCCTACTTCCCTTTTACTTCAGATTTTTATTATAATTTTCAACTATAATTTTATTATAATTTCTCAACTTCCTAGTTGAGAAAAAAGATTTCTCAACTAGATTCCCTACAGATTTCAGTCACAAACTATTTTAAAASACACTATCACCTTCAATGTACAGATTTTTAAAAAACTCTGTGCAATCAATCTCACTTACTGCTGTAAAACCCAAGCATTTTATAAGTCCAGTTACTTTCACCTTTCTTAATTCATTGCTTTTATWTCAACTTCAAAATGAAAAAGAATTAAATAATTGCTGTGTGTAGAAAGAACCCATTATATCCTCAAGTGCTCAATGTTAACAACGGTCAGCCTGACATCAAATGAGGAATTAAAGATAAACACATGAAAAAAGTAATTGCAAGTTTCTGAATTTTTTTACTGGAAATATTTTTTATTCATTGTCAGTTTCACAACTCAAGATCGAGCCTCTGGATTTTTTGTGGTTGTTAGGATTTTTCACCTCAATTACTTGACCAGGAGATTTTGTTTCTGCTTGTATCTTTGAATTAGCCATATGATGATTGAGTTTAACAGCTACTAGTATAGTAAAAATACATAATGAGCCCTTTGTGCACATATGTACATGAATGTCACTTCTGTCATACTGTTTCCAAAATATATAATTGTGAGAATTGCAGGTCCATAAAATTCTCAAGATCTTGTACATGCAGGCCCAAATACAAAAAAGAACACAGAGTTTGACAYGAGACCTTGGGAAAGGCTTCCAAGTTTAGAAACAATAAGGAAAAATGTGAGTTTGTAGTCTAGATAGAAACATATTAAGCTAAGTAGKGGAAAGTTCTAAAGTTTAAGATACAGAAGACATAAAGGTTAATTGGAAGCTTTCAAGTGTAGTACTGAAAGTTTGTGTGTCATTAGATGATTGGCCGAGAGAGTTTGCTCTGYGGMAGRGACGCATAAGACAAATYAATTAGGGATTGGTRTGAAAGTAAAAACATTCTTTGTGACAACAGTTTATTGGCTAATTAACCTTTAAAAGACCTTGCAACTTGTGGTCTTGGGACCATGACCATGGACTTTYGGTGTATGGTGAAGATGTTCTCACCCTTTGATGAGACTGCAGCAATAAACAATTCTTTGAAACATCTTGAAGTGGTCCCACCTTTTTAGTCTGCTTTAGTCCTGACGTATCTTATACTTCTTTATTTTCTTCTTTATTCCCTTATACTTCTTTATTTTATAATGTAGTCAATACTAATTTTTCTTTCCTGAGAAATGGTATCTTCCACCATCCTACACAAGGTTGTGCAGACTCTAGACAGCTAGCCAGTCTACTTACCTCTAAACCAAACCTCAGGAATATCCTCATGCTCCATCCCTTCTATTTYCTTGCCTGTGCCCCRCCACATTTTTGCARCAAAGGAGAGGGCAAGAAATCCCAGCAAGCTACTCCTTGCTGGAGTAGATTCCACTGCACACTGTGGAAGRTGGAAGCTCTTTGTGGAGCAGTGATTATGGCCTTGTATGTCCACAGGTTCCTTTAGAAGGTAACTCTGATGCATGTGTGTTGAATACACCACAGGCCTCTTGTAGAATCCACTAAAAACCTTTGCTGAGGTCTGGCTGTGCTTTGTCATCAATCACTTTAATGGCATCCCCAAGGAATAACTGGTAGTAACTAAAGCTTTCTGTTATTTTCCCTAAATGCCTGTCTGATCTTTGTCAATGTATCACAGGCAGAATCACACTGAGTATCTTTTAGCAGCCAATAGGTGCAATAAAAATAACTGGTACCAGCACAGGAAAATGAAATGTCATAGAAAACATTTTGCATTCCAATACAAGTGCATTGTTAAGCTCAGAAGTAGTATCYGAAGCTTGGGACCAATCAGTCAATTCATTAAAACCAAGGGATATGCCAAAATTTCCTCAGAAGGAGCTAAAAAAAGCTAAAATGCTTTAGGGATTTTTAATAAGAAAATAATGACCTTTAGTTGCCTAAAGCAGTGGTGAAAAAAAAAATTAGGTGCAAAGCAGATAAAGGCAACTGCAGTAAGACTTTTAAAAAAACACCCAGGAAACATCACCTTTCACAAAAGGTGGATGGAAGATTAAAATAACAAAACAATGGCTGTGATTAATCTTTTTTTCTCCTACACATTCAGGAAAGTAGAAATCTGTAAGCAATTCTAGCACATATATAACATTATAAAAAAATTGCATCCAGTTCAGATCCCTGAGTTCCTATATAGAGAAAAAGTATTGGTCCACGACTTCAACCAATGGAACAACAACACACAGTTGAAGTTCACACAATTAATTGGGTCTAAAAGAAAAATATATCTACAACACAGATTTTCAGCCCATTAGCACTTCTCACCCTTTTATTGTTTTTAGTTCAATTAGTACAGATAAT